>JABSTT010005197.1:0-17917 GCA_013339685.2 Hyalomma asiaticum
TCGGCGGGCTTGCACCGACGTTCTTAATTCCGCTCCCTACGCATATTTGTACAATACAGTGGTTGCGATTGTTTAAGTACAAGACGATTATTTCAGGGGCCCTTCCCTACCCCTCAATTAAGGGTACGAATAGAGGTACTGTCGTAAAATGCTTGACGCACATGTATTCGATTATCTGAAAAAAAAACACGTGACCTCAATATATGCAAATGTAAGTGCATACTGCACAAGTTTCCACGTATGCTAAGTAAGCTTGACAAGCACTCAACCGAACGGAAGAAGGCGCACTTAATAACTGTCATATTTCAATGCAGGCTGTCAGCATAGACAAGCTGAAAAATTGTTCCCTCAGTTGCACTTGGTCGAACGGAAGTCACACGTATGAGGCGTGGGTACCTGCCCCTAACTACGCTCCTTGTGAAGTTACTCAAGAGAAGGTTGAAAAGGTAAGGCGGTGACACACCTGAGCCGTACTTCCTGCTAATGGATTTTGTTTTGCTGTGAAGCACATGTATTTTAGTTTGTGTTGCTTTCACCCTAGCTTACAATTACAAATGACTTTTATACACCAAAAAAAAGAAAAAGGTGCTATAAGCTCTTAACAACATATTTAGTCATTTGCGTATAAAATTACTTCATGTGACTTATTCTGGTTATACTACGCGTTACCGTTAAATACAAGGCTGAAATCCAGGATGGATATAGCTGCAGTTAAAATAGGCGTATGAATGAGTGATAAATATTTCAACACAAGGCTTAGTATTTACAACACCTTACTATGCAAAAATAATAGCACCGCTATATCTGCGACAAGGCATTGCTTCCGCACGGCAACGTGAAAGGTAATAACTGAAATCGCCCATCTTCACTGCAATGCCACATGCGAAATGGAAAGAAAAGGAAAGCGAACACAAAGATGAAGAGGGTCTGAGACACTTCCGGCCACTTTTTTATATAAGAGTTATTAAGACTAATTTGCATGAACCATATCGCGTGGCATTCATGCGCATAAAATCGATATAAGTACAGCGCCCCCTACCTCTGCCGGAAGCTAACGTGCTTTGGTGCTCTTTCTACAATTTTATCTCATCGCAGCTAAGCGAATGAATCACCAGAAAATCACGGTCTATTTGTACTCTGTGTATTTGAAGGTATATTTCACTTCCAGAAAATTACTTTCACTGTACCCCGAGGCCTTGTTCCACTTGGTGTTAGCCTCCTAAATGAATATCGTCGCGTAAACGCCATCCACCGTCTAACATTTTGGTGGAGGTGCCGGGTAGGACCTCCAAACACGGAAGGCCTCTCGTACTGACTTCGCCGCTGTCGTCCAACATCACTACTTGACACGTTCACTGTTGCAGACGCCTGCATATCGACGTCTGCTGGCTGGTCCCAGGATCACAGCCAGACACGCCCCTATTAGGGAGCCATATCCCTGTGAAGACGTCGATGAAGGGCTAGCTCACTACGAATGCGTGAGCAAAAGTAGGAAATGGAATTCAGACACTCGGTTACGAAGCCATTATGACAACGTGAGATACATTCACTGAAGACTGACGGAACATGCTTTTTGGCGACACCTCTGCAAAGAAAAGAATCAGCCTAATGTAAGCTTCGCCAAAGGGTCCAGCATTCTGCTCAAACGGGTGCCTCATCATGTTCAGAAAATACTGAGGCTTACTAAGTTGGTGAATACACGCATATCAGAGCACAATAACGTCGGTCATTTCACTACAGGGGATAACAAAGATATCTACGACATCCTAATCTGTAAGAATAATTTCAATTCGTTCTGACGTAATCTCACGTTGTCATAGATTCGAAACGTTGAAGACGTGACGAATAAAAAACAGGTTCGATAGGTTGACCAATGATGTCATGACGGTAGCAAGTGTTGACGTGGGCTCGTCGTAGGATGTGGTCTCGTCGACTGATATCACTCGACGGATATCACTTCGACAACTCCTGAGAACGTAGGCGAACGATGCGTGGCGCGGCTTCATCAGCACATAACCGCAATTAAAGCTACACAATGCTGGCAAAAGCTCCAAAATACCGGCAGAAATAATGTTTGCGACCGCTAGGGCACGTCCCACCGGAATTGTTTGCTGATTCCGCTCGTACAGTTGTAGTCAATGTTCATCCTCATTGCTCTCGGTACCGAAACACGTGCCGGGGTCTAGAGGACACGAAAAGGCCACGGTTGTCGAAGCTGCTGACGCAGGCTGCAGTGATGGTGTGCTCTCTTGGGACATTCAGGCGGGAGAAACGTGACATGCGCTATGATACTGCACAGCCGGTTGGAATAGAGCGCGCCATATCCACTAAGGAGATGTTTGGGGAGATATTGATAAATGACAGTCGGCTACCACTGGTCCATTCAAGACTGCCCCACGAGACTGTCTAATCTTCATGTGCACTGAAATGTGCACTGACATCGCGCAGTGCATAGGCCTCGTCGCCTCATTCGAAACGTAGCCGGCGGGGGTGGGATTTAAACCGGTGACATTGGCATCAGCTGCCGAGTGTCATAGCCACTAGACTACCGTGGCGTACCTCCGTAACAGCAGTCCTTCCGTGCATTACATTTCAAACTTTATGAGAAAGCTTATTGCGCCCGGATGATTGGGCTTAGTGGTTGCGTACAAATCGGGGCTACTTAAACCTGGCGTAGCTTGACGGTTAAGCATTAATACGGCTTTCTGAAATTTTTAAATTGCCGTAAGTGGTGTGCCGCGGTTCACACAATCATACCCTGGGCAGAAAATTTTAGTCCGTCCAAACAAACACTTCCCCGGCCTAGTATTTCTTTCTGCACACTAAACATACTCAACGATGACGAGGGGCGCTTTCTTTAGGGCAACAGAAAACCTTTTATCTATGGAGCCTACGGCGCCTGCCAGGCGCAGGGCGAACGCGCTCTGTCACCGCAGAATCTGCCGCGAACGTAACCGACGGCTGTAGGCCACTGTTTGCGACCATACGTTGCTTATGAGATTCGACAGACAAAAAATTCCGACAAAGGTGTTTCGAGGCGTTTTCCTCTTTCCATTGCATGACTGCACATTCTCACTGGTAAAATATTGTTCAAATAAAGAACATATACCTTAGGTACTTTAAATCTGGTTGTCGCTCCCTTTCAAAACAAAAATTCAGCGACAAATTTACACACTCTGTACATGTAACGGAGCTACACCTTTCGTTGTGTACATTTAAAACAAATCGAAGCCATATTGCAATGTTCAAATTGGTATATTTTCCATTCAACATGTTATAGCAGAATCTGTTACTCAAAACGAAATTAAGAAAGAAGACATGATATTAATCAGTTGGCTATTTTAAATGCAAAAGCTGTTGGACAACAGAGCATTAAAAATTATCGCATATTTCTCCGCTGATAACGCAAGTCAGATTGTTACAGTTATCCAAACATTCTGATAAGCGTGGACATTTCAAAGAAACTACAGGCTGTGTGAGCGATATGATCAGCTTGAAGCCCTGAATTTGGTCGCTCGATGTATTCAGAGAAATTTATTTTGTACTACCCAGCATTTATGTTCGAAGAAAGATCGTTAAACTCATCGATAATGCGGACACCTAACAGCGATAAGCAGTCACCCACTCTATAGATGTAGGTGTGCGGTGCTTGTTCGTGCAGGATTGCTTGACTAATAAACATATTGCGGAGAAGCAGTGCTACGATCCCTTTGAGACAAGCGCATGCAATTGATATTTTTTTCAGATGTGCATGCATAAGTCGTGTACTGAACGGCCATCTGACCTCATCTTGTTACCTCTTCAAACAACCGACCTCTGATTTGAGGTTCTGGCAAGCATATATTCACCTGCAAAACGATGCTGCTAATAAAAAGTATTACCGTGCGCTGCGCACGCGGACTTACGTGTCACTAGCTTTCAACGAGGACAGTCTTTCCTCGGGCTACTAAAACGCTACGAACCTTGTCTGCCTGTCTCCGACTCGATTCAACTACCCGGCCAAAGTCGATTCATACGGACATTCAAAAAAAAAAAAGAAAATAGAACAGAGCTACTAGTACTGGTGACACGGGGTTATACAGGCCAACTTTTCACAGCGCAAAGAAACCTCATGCCTATTCGAGGTAAGGTCTCTGTTTGTAACTGTGATCTGCAGTCTTCATACAATTATCAATACACACGGAACTGGTTTTTACATTAGTAAAGGAATACGAACCCGGTAGACATTGTGTCGAAGAGGGGCCAAAGTAACAAAATAGCTCAAGACATGGTGCGATAGCAGTGCGAACACATTTGAGTAGAACTGAGCGTCGGCCTTTATACACACGTCATCACGCGTTCTCGCATTATCTCTGGAATTCCAGAAGTACAATTGAGCAAGACCTCCATAATAATAAAGCGCAGAGCACAACTGGTAACCGGACAACACTAGCGCTGAACCAACACAAGCACATCACAGCTGGCGCTTGTTTTCCGCATATTATTATTTCGGTCGTATTGTCCCGCTAGCCGTATCGCGCTGCGGTTTGCTACTAAAACCAACGAACTGGCCCATCAGTACGTCTTCTCGGAAATGAGGCAGATAATAAAATAACAGACACACATTAAGGCTTGCTTGCCGCATAAAGACATCAAGATAAACCAAAATAATTTGAAAGACCAGCCGCAATTACAAAGGAACGCAAGAAAAACAAGTGAAAATCAATGAGTTGCAACATGGCAAATAGACGAAGCATGGCGTCGCATAAACACAAGCTTACACAGCTCTATGAATTGCCATAACACCGGTCGATAATGGTGCTATTTTTGACGTGGTCGTGAAGCGCGCAGCACTCAAGGCGAAGCACGCAGGACCCAATAAGTGTCAGGCGAAATGTTTATTGAGCGACCTTGTGCGCAGCAGAACAAACCCAATGACATGCACAGCAATAATGGCGCGAACAGTCGTCGGTCGACGGAAAACTTACAAGCGGCGCAATCCGTCGGCTTTTATACACGCGCCATCACGTGTTCTGGCATTATCTCTGGAATTCCAGAAGTCACTTAAATATACGCATCAGGCATGCAAAGTATCAAGAATGGTCGACACGGTTCCCGAACTGCCATGCAAGATAAACGTGGCCTGTATTGCGGGGAACAGAAAGTAAAAATGGCGCTCCCCGCGAACAATCAAAGCAAGCGCCCGTGTCACAGGAAGGTGATAACGGCGTTCTTTAAACAAGCGAAAACAACGGCACGTGTCACCAGCGCTCTCTGAAAGAACGACTGTTTACGCACGACGTCATGCGGGTCTGGCGGAAGCTAGTATACGCACGACGCGACTGAAGCGCCACGACGCGGCATCTGCAGAAAATTGAAATAGTCGCGCGGCCGTGCGGCATGGTTGGCCCGTGTCTGTTCGCGTGTCGTTCTGCCCCCGCAAGTGAATATATTGTGTTTGTGAAAAGAAGAATAAGGCACTTATTTCTGTCACCCTGTTAAGCACACGGCTCAGCGCCCGCAACTGCACGATAACTTTTTAGTGGATGTTGTCAAAGTAGCGGTGGTCTTCAGCACGATATTCTGTGCAAGCGAGGGCGTGTGCTGCTCTTTGTTTACCTTACCCCTCCGTAATTAATTAATTGCGCATGCAGTGAGCAGCAGTTTTCGATGGAGTGCCTAACCTAACCTAACCTAATCAGCGAGCAGTCAGCTGACAAGCGAGTCCGCCGAGTAGCTGGGGCCAAGTGTGACTGAGCGACCGGAGGGGAGTGGGGACTGTTTTCTGCAGATGTCGCGTGGCGCTTCAGTCGCGTCGTGCGTATACTAGCTTCCGCCAGACCCGCACGACGTCGTGCGTATAGAGCCGGTCTCTCTGAAAATGCACCGTCCCGATGCTAAAAACAGTGCATGCAAGGGAGGGTACATGCAATTAATTAACAATTAGTCACACTTATTCAGCGCGCAAATAAGGTTTCATTCACACCACGTGTATGGCCCCGCCACGGCGGTCCAGTGGTTATGGCACTCGGCTGCTGATCCGAAGGTCGTGGGATCGAATCCCGGCCACGCCGGCTGCATTTCGATCGAGGTGAAGTGTTGAGGCCCGTGTGCTGTGTGATGTCAGGGCAGAACCCCAGGTGGCCGAAATTTTCGGAGACCTTCGCTACGGCGTCTCTTGTAATCAGAGCTGATTTTGGGACGTTAAACCCCACAAAATCAAATCAAAACACCACGTGTAGAACTTCAGGTCGTGCCCCGCGCCGCTGGGATGACATTAAGCTATCGCGCACGACCTAATAGTCCTGTTGACGACAACGTCGGAGTACTTGTAGTTTTCAAAGTAGCGGCGCAAAAGCTTCTCACACTGTCCGTGTCGTCGTATTGACGTCCAGAAACAGACAAGGTCGCCGGGTGGGAATTCGGTGTGGCGTCGTCGAAGGGTGTAGTGGCGCCTGTCCGCCATCTGCTGGTTCTCGATACGCAAGCGAGCGAGCTGTCGAGTTTCTTCGGCGCCCTGAAGTCGACGTCTTTGTCGGTGCCGACCGGTAACATAGCGTAAAGCGCCGTTGTTCTGCTCCGTCCGTAGACAGGCGTTTTTGGCGTCAGCTGCATCGTTTCTTGCCCGGCCGTGTCGTACGCGAAAGTCCTATATGGAAGTATGGCATCCCGCGTCTTGTGTTCAACGTGGACGTACATGGCCAGCAGTCGGGGATGGTCTTATTTAGATGCTCGGTGACGCCATTATTCTGCGGGTGGTAGGCGGCGGTTCGGCCGTGGCTTGTGTGACTATACCTCTAGGTCGCCTGGGTTAGGTCACCCGTAAAGGCCGTACCACTGACGGTGATGAGGACTTCTGGGGCTCCATAATGCAGGACGATGTTCTTAAAGAAGAACTTGGTGACTTCGGCGGCACTGCCCTTGGGCAGGGCCCTTCTTTCGGAGTAGCGAGTGACGTAGTCAGTCACTGCGATGATCCATTTATTGGCGGAAGTCGACGTCGGGAACGGCCCAGCATGCCCATGCTGATTTGCTGGAACGGTCGTCGAGGTCGTTCGATGGGTTACAGAAGGCCGGCTGGCCTAGTTCTCGGCGTCTTGCGTCGCTTACAGTCTCTGCATGACCTTACGTAATGGGCAACATCGGCAATTAGGCGAGGCCAATAGTACTTTTCTTGTATCCTCGAGAGTGTGCAGGAAAACGTAGGTGTTGGGCTGTCGTGTCGACGTGTAAAGCTTCCAGGACCTCCGGACGTAACGCTGAATACGCCACAAGGCGGTGGTCGGCTCGGAGCAGCAAGAAGTTCTTCAGGAGAACGTTGCTCCGCGTGATAAACTAAGTTAACCTCGGCGGAATGCTTTTGGCACGACGACGGTCTTGCCTTCAAGGTAGTCCATGAGGCTCTTGAGCTCTGTGTGATCTCGTTGCCGTTCCCTGAAGTCGTCGGTACTTATGCGTCCCCAGAAGGAGTCATCGTCCTGGTCACCCTGGGGCGGCGGATCAACGGTGGTGCGAGACAAGCAGTCAGCGTGCAGACAAGCAGTGCAGAAGGCGTGCAGACAAGCAGGTTCTATGCCAGTGTAGTAGTGGGCTGAGGGCATTCGCGAAAGAACTGCAGTGTGCCTGCGAATGCTCCACATTAGGAATTGCTTAGAAGCGCACGCGCACTCTTGGGGAGAAGAACCGATGGTGATGAGAGTTTGGTATGGGGCTGATGCTAAACCCAATGTATGGTGCTCATCCACTTACGGGCATAGGCCGAGAATCGGGCAGCGATAGAAACAGAAATGATATGAATGATATGAAATGTCAAAAATCACGCGCTGCTTAGCACGGGGCATGGGAAAATAATACACGGGCAAGTTTTCAGGGAATGGCAAGTGAACGCATATAGAAATCGTCTGTCGGTTAAGTGACACTTTGCAATCACGAATAGGGTGAGAGGACGAATCCCGCTGCTAACGTTTGCGCACTATCGAGATGGTTAATCCTTGTGACGTGGTGAGGATTCGGTATCCGTTATACGTATTGTAACAAAGGCTGGGAAAGCGTGTTAAGCGTTAATAGCCTGGTGTCGTGGTCCCCAAGGTAAAGTCGCCTAACAGCAGCCAGGCCTTGTTTCAGACATGAAATGTTATGTGTTGTCCGTGATCATCCCATTTTAAAGTCGGAAAAAATTCAGCTAGCTAAATGTAAAATATGAATCAATTGCTACGTGCTTTAACTTCGCTCATGCATTAGCTTAACATGTCTTTCCCTTGCTTAACATATATATTCTTTTAACTGAGCCGGTTTGCATGTGCGATAAGGTACACTAGTTTATCGGCTTATATAAGGCCTATTGTGGTTGAGAAACGACGATAGCGCGTGTTATTTTTTCATAAACGGTGCAGTAATCCGCGAACTGAACTTGCGAAGCTATGTTGCAGGTACTTGCCCACCACTATCATGCGCGCCTGCAAGTAAACGACCTGCAATCCTAATGAGGATAGCTTTTTGCGAAGCAGCTTATGCGCTCGTGCTGTCGGTGTGTCTTTCGTGGTCATGATAAAGCAAACTATGTTCACAAGATCATAAAGCTAACTATGTTCAAAAGTACAATGCCCTAGGGATTGAACTACAACTACCAGGGATGTGATGATAAAAGCTAGAAATTCTGCCAATCACGCCACCTCTTCTCTTCCTTATTGACACTTTTAATATTTGAAGAATACACAGAGACTGTCATACTGACTACAGCTGTTTCACGTAGAAGAGACTTTTCCTAATAGGTGCCCAACCGGGGACCTTCTATTGAAGTTTTTTTTACATTTCTACTAGTTATGTTATTGACTCACTGAAGCACCATGTTGCGGTTGGAGCATCAACGTCGGCATGACAGACAGCCGCATGGGATATCCATTGCTTTCAACTGCCAATGGTATATACGCATATATATCATGCGGGAAGCCATGATCATTTTCTCTCATCGGATACCGTATTCCTTGCGCATAGAATGAATAACCCCTTTTCCGTTATCCATGCCTGAACTGGTAAGACTCCCACATGTAACTTAAAAAAAGCATTTCACTCCTGGACGCACATCCATGCATCTTACGCGCTTTAGCGTGTTGGCCCAGGTTCCACCAAGGTATTGACAAATGTATGATGGAATGAGAAAATGGCATCACATTAGCCCCCGTGTGCTTTTTGCGGTTCAGAGCTTAGAAATATTTAACCGAAAATCGTGCCTGTAGGAAAAGAATCACCAATCTCCTTAAAGGGACCTTGAATTTGGTCTTCCATTCTAAGAAACGGAAAATTCGGGGAAGGCTCTTGCCAAGGGCACTTGGCAAACCATGCGAAGAAAGCGGTGACCATATCGAAGATCCAAGAAACGGTGCACAAGCTGTCTTAGCAATAAAGGGGAAAAGCCGAAGCCACCTTCACTCACACGTCAGAACATATTTGTTCGACTTGTTTTTTCTCACCGATGACACCACCTCACATTCGATGGATGCGGGACAAACGGGCCTCACCTCTTCAATAATCGCCTTAAAATTTGTGTCTAAATCATGCCCGGTTAAAGTAATGCAGTTTAGCAAGCGAAGTACGCCTCCCTTCCATTGCACCCGTGGTCTGCAGCGGTGGTACCGCCATCTACAAACGATAGAGGGAAGCGCATTGTTGTGCTAATGCGCATCGCGGTGGACTGATCCTGAAGGCAGTGCCTGCAGTCGTCTGCTCTCGCCTGGTAGGTCAATCCTGGAGGAAGTAGAATCAGACAGTGTATGAGTAGGGTTATCGAGTCAGAAGCTATTCATTGAGCTCATGATGTCAGCATCTAACGTCGTCGTCATCGTGAGCACGGTGAAGGAAACCCATTATCGGCGATTCACTTGTTCCTGTGGGAAACATCGGCGCATCGCTCTATGCATCGGACATCCCGAAGTTTCATGTTAGTTGAGCTGTCGTTATTAATTTTTATTCACCGCTACAGGATGCACAGTACTCATGGACTGAAGTGCGAAACGTTATAATAATATTCACGCACTTTGGCTTTTATCCCGTTTATATTCGTTTTCCACCGGATCAGTGTTGGCTTGTAAACATACACCAGGGGCCGCAACGGCTTTTGAGACCATATTCATACTCATAGCAACATTATGCAAATGCCCCGACTAATATCATATTCCAGTTTTGATAATTGAATGTTTAGTTGTACAATGTTTAGTCCCTGAACATTGTACAAGCGAGCTATAAGAAACCCTCTAGAAACGAGCAAAATTTTTGTATTGTAATACTAGCGTTCTCACGCTGTCACTCTAGTAGGGTAATACTAGCGACCAATATTTGTAGGGTAATAGTAGCATTCTCACGTTTGATGCTGACAATAAAGTATTACTTGCTGACGGCCAAGCAGTCTACAGCACCTGCCCAGCCTATGCCGGACAGGACGGTGATATTCTACAATTTGATGTTAAGGTGACCAACTGCACATTGATAACAGTCTATTGAAGAGGCTTTTCAGCCTTGCCTGATAGAATGATCATCCGACGTGCGTCACCCGCTCGACTATTGACAGCACCGCTCTTAAGAGGAAGTTTCAAAAATTTTTTTTTTGAGAACACATCGAGACTGACAATTTTAATTTGTTTCTTAACAACGTAAATGACGTATACCGTGAGAGATCGCCGCACCTATCTCGATAAGAAGTGTTAATGTTCTCTAGATTGATGGTGCAGCATAGTCTCATTTTACCTAATTGCTACATTAGCCTTGACTTTCATTTCCACTAATTAATGAGGCACGCTGGAAGCCGTTCGAGGCTCAGGTATACTTAGACTACAATGTGCAGACGGCTCGCTAAGCTAACGATATTACATCAATTAAACCTAGCTTTTCAAATCTGCAGATGAGTACCATAGGCAGTAGACCATCTTGACGGGGCACAAATGCGCCATCAAAACTTGTCGACGAAGAATGCACCATTGAGACTTGAGTTAGTTAGTGATCGTTCATCTTGAGACAGGTGTTGCCCTACAAGAAACACCGATAATGAAGAAGACGCAGCTGTCCTGTGCGTTTTCTTCTTCGTCTATGGTGCGAGTAGTGCTAACCCCACATCGTAGCGCTGCCCCCACGCCGAGTGCGTGGCGCATCACTCTTCGGAGAAGGGGTCTCAGGTTCAACTACCTGGTCACCGAACTTTTTTTCTTATTTCTTTATTTGTATCCACCTCGAACTTTTGCTCACGGACAACGCTGATTTTTCGCTCACACCCAATGACGCAGACTTCGACACCGAAGTTTCTGCGATGCAAGCTCTTTAACACTATCCCTTTATTACACTGATCTGTTTGACTAAGTAAGTTAAATTTTACGCCGATTACCTTGTTTTCATGTTGTTTCTACTATTGCAAGTTACTGCGTCCAAGCCACATACATTATCGGACAACTATAGCACACGCAGCCAAGTCAATGCACTTGTGTATGAGACAGCTCCTGTTCCGCAGGCTGGGATCCCTGCACGATGGTGAAGCACCAGATAAGAGCCTTCCTTTTAACTCTGGAGCCGAGTCTTGTCCAAGCAATGCATCCACTATTATGGCTCCTGTGGAGTTATCAAACAAGAAAGTTACGATATCAACCTGTACGAAAGACCAGATCGTCGCCTTCCTAGGGTGAGTGCACTTCTCATTTCTCGAACTCTTAAATTCCAAAGTTGGGCGCGAAATAGCGCTTCGGAAACGAGCACTTGTCAGTGAACAAAGGGTACACTTAAAGTAATATTGGTACACTTCAACATTCGTCCTACTACACATGATGACAACCGCGGAACTGAATGCCGAATATGCATATAACCGGCAAAGAATCTTAATATACAACCAATATTGCAATGGTCTTATTTATGTGCAACTGAACATTATTTAAAATGCTTTTGCTAAAATATTTCACGACAGATCTTTATTTATAGATTTCTGCAATTTCTTGTATTATTCTGCTATTCCAAGCTCTTTGTTGATCTTGCCTACTTGCGGTTTTGCTAGCCTGACATTATTACCGTGTTTATGTTTTATTTCGGTTTAGTTTATGCGTTTGTTTCAAGTGAACTTCTCGTACGCCTTCTTTGAGGGACTGCCAACAGCCAAACATCATTAGGAGGCATAACAATGCACCATCATTATTGGCGCCATCATGAAAGCAGTACTGCGAAGTATTAGCAACCTAGTCATGGAAGGTTAACAGGCATGGTGTCGTTCTCCTGTGGTGGACAACAATAGTCCTCGGTATAGAAAGGTTAATGTCAAGCCTATAGGCTTGATATAGGCTTCCTGTATACACGAAAGCCCTATATGTTGATGTCGACAGTGAACCCAGAGGAATTATGTTGCGTGTGCGCGTAGGGCGGCCAACCACTTTACTAAAACGATTACGCCGCCTCTACGAAAACTATGTGGCCAGAAAAAAAGCTAAACTTGTGTATATCATGGAAGGACTCTACGTTAACCCTAACCTCCCGGCACAACAGACGGCTCACAAGCAACACGATTGCGATCCAAAACGCTCGCTTGCAAGCATGTAAGACACGCAATGTACGCACGAAATGCAACTGACGCATTTTAAGACCGTTACACAAAGGCTCGTATAATCCACAAGCAATTTCTCATAGGTCGACTGGAAGGAACTCTTCTAGCATCGACTGCAATCCTTGCTGGTCTCCCTAATCATTTTTAGGTATAGGCACGACAAGGAAGGCCGTACATTTCCAAAAATATTGATTTTATGCTACCGCGCACCAGAGGCAGGTGGTATATCATGGAAGCTACGTATACATCGTCATTTTGTAGCCCTTTGCATGTTTTTATTGCGATAGCAATTATATGGACAGTCTCGGCTGGTTTTTGCCGTCCCCGTCGCCGCCGTCATGAACCGTATATGTATATATATATATATATATATATATATATGTATATATATAAATCCCAAAGAAAAATAGTTCGGAAAAATGCTTCCGAAGCGCGGAATCGAACCACGAGCCTCTCGCTCCACAGCGCGTGGCGCTAACAACTACGCCACAAAGACCAGATCCTTCAGGGAGCTAACGGCGAGCCTTATATACACACCCTTTACCGCTGGTAAGACTCAGAGACGGGAGGTGTTTCTTCATTACCAGCGAGATTGCGCGAGGAGCGCAACGGCCGCCATTGCAACAGGAGTGCTGTTGAAACTGGGAGTACGCATTGTGACAGCTTATTCGCGCTCGTTCGGTGTATATCTGTGCGTTCGTTTCGTGCTTGCATCACTTGATAGTTCGCGCTCATCTTCTGTTTGTTCATTGAGCGACCTCCTTTGAGCTCGAGGGATGCGCAGGAAATTTCAAGCTGCCTCCACGCTCTTCGCGTTGCGGTCCCCTTTGTTGCTATCGCATTCATTGCTTCGCCCTTGCGGCGAAACTGTGACTTTTTAATGCAGTTAACGCTGCGCTTAGCGCGACGACAGACCGCCGTGCCCATAATTCAGTCCTTTAACCGATATATATATATATACACTTCTCACACACTATGCACGCAGGATTAGTCACTGTTACGAAGAAAATCTGTTAAGTGTTACTAACTTCTGCTCCTTGCAGATGTGACATTTTTATTGGACTCAAAAGCTTGCACATTTTAGAGGCTACACGCATTTATCCAAACGGAGCGGCCGTGGTGCTCGTGACCAACAACGTCCTCCAATTTTGCTCCTACGAGGGCTGCCCTGTTTCTGTTCCGCCCTACTCCTATTCAACATCCCCTTTGGGAGGCTCCTTAGGAAACGCGAACCCAGCAATACCCTCCCTTCTACATAGAGAAAACTGTCGATGTGCTGTCCCTGGTAGGTGCAGAAGTCCGCGGATAAGCTTGGCTCTTATTAATGCAACCGGCAATAACTGTCAGCTTGCGTGTTGGCAGATGTCCATGACGGACTAGCCGATACCGTAACAGAGACTTACTAACCTGTCCAGACGAGGTGATAAAGACAACCTCGAGTGTTTGGAGCAGAGATATTGCGTATACTGAACGTGGTTCACTACAAATCCATTGCCATCAACTAAGAAAGGTGGAATGAAAACTCCAATGATCAGAACATAAGGACTGCATGAAATCACAAGTAGTGTGTAATACATTTGAGCAACCAAGGAAAGCAAGTACAGTCACACATCACATTCTAAAGCACCAAGATGGAGCCGGCTTAAGTGGATGCATGTCCGGCTCATACTGCTATTTCCATGTCGCACACAGCGCAAGGCTTCTATAATCTACATTACTGGCCGTATTCCGGGTTTTGTCAGTGCTTTTCCCTGAGTTCATGATACGAACCTCATTTTCACACGATAACTCAAATAATACGTTTACAGCGGATACGCCTTCATTACGTTTTGGGAACAGGCGCGACGCCTCCTAACATATTTAAAGAACACACACAGTGTGCCATGGCACTGGCTCCTGCAGAATATTTGTATGCATTGCAGCGTAGCAGCCAAGCTCCGCGCTTATCAGGACACCCAGCACGCTCGTGCTTGCCATTGTGCGTGCACACGATGGCAGTGCCTCGAGGGTGAAAGATAACGAACATGCCATAGTCTTTGGCTTCTACTAGATGATGAGGACCTACATTAGGATGTTCGAAAAGTGCGATACCACAGTGGTTCAGTGGAACATGCGGTGATCCATCTACATTTTTCGTGAAATGTCCACTTCTCGCAATTTAGCGCAAGAATCAATAGGTTCTTCCACGTTTGAGAAGGTTGATGGTCTAGTAGTCTAACAGGCGCTTTATCAATGCCTCTATGGCGAACCATGCGAGCTGAAGAAAAAATAATGTAAGGTTACTTGTTCCAGGGAAATAATATGGTGACGTTCTCATTCTTGCGATCGTACATTCAGCTTATGCCTCTATGTGCATGTCGTGGCTTTCTGCACAGATTCCGATCAGCAGTGTTACTGCATATGTACAAATGCCTCACCCCGTCTGTGGCATTCAGTAAGCTACCCTTGATTTGCAGAACTGCTTGAGATTGAGTACGAAGGCGCTCAGCTTGCTGCATTAAAAGCAAAACTTTATTGCTAAAAAACAGGGTTTCTTATTAAGGCGGAAGCCAATATATTGCTAGAGAAAGGGGGTTGCACATGCTTCGTTGAGGCAGAAATGGCGACGTTCGCTGCGTTCGTAGTTCAACGGGGTAACATTTCTCCAGCCGAGTTCCTCCCCCTGCAGTGCAATATGGCTGCCGCCAGGCCAACGAAGCGATCAATACGTAGGCCTACCGACTGCTTGGACTCTTTGTGCAAAAAGAGTGTGCGCTCCTTAAGGGCAATGCACGTTACTCGTAATCATTAAAGAATTATCGCGCACACAGCACTGACATTTTGACAAGGAGAACACAGAAGATTGGCTCAATCCTGTCTCTACAGGGCCTCCTCAACCGTGCTTGGTTTAGCATACTACGAAACTGTGCACTTCCCTACACAAACACACAATGCACCATTGTTCGTTCGACACATATTCAGGCAAGTTCACGCTCAATCGCAGCAGAAAGGCACAGATGCAGGCCTCGTCAAAACACAGCATGAACTCTGCAAAGAACAGCTCGCACCATATGGAGGCAATCCACACAAGCTACACCAACGCGAAAAAAATTGGAACATGTTGCCAGTGCAGGCTGTGAGCGAGGGCTGCATTTGAGGGACATCTCCGCACATGCACATTCAGATAAATGCATGGTACATCAGACACCGTACAGAGTTCGAGTTCATACATAGCAGACACACGGTTACAATGCGCCTAACACACACGTGTACACAATCGCAAAATGAACATAGTTGAATACACCTGCATTACACATCTCTGACACGGAGCGCAGCAGTTTGTATAGTCACTTGTATGTCGACCCACCTGGTCCTAGTGAATGCGCCACTTTTCTTCAAAACTGTGTGTTTATGGCTTCGAGAATGATTGCATGTAATAGCTCCACAGCTTTCCCTTGGGCGCACGTATATCATTATTTAAGATGCATCATACCAAGCGGTGTAATATGAGAACCCGTTTAGTAGTCGACATTAGAGAACCGGCTTATTAGTCGTTAATTAACATTTGTCCTCTAGATGGCTCAAGCTGCCGCCTACTTCACGGATGCGGCCATTTCGCACATCCACTTAAACTACAAGGCATCTACCTACAGATCACTTTATATATACAGAGGAGCAGCGCGATGTGCAGGAGTGTGTCGGGCCACGGAGTTGGGGCGTAATGTGCATATTTCGTGTGTCGTGATTTGCTCGGACGTGTATGCACGCTTAATAGGAATGCTTGTAAAAAAGCGACGGCACACTCTCTTGCGCTGGGCAAATGTGTAGCTGAAAGCGGCACGATGAGGTAGGAACCTAAAGATTGCGAATGTGAGCCGGCCAGAGGAAGACACGGTTTCGCCGATCGTCTGACTGTGCCTTGTCAACGCAATATCAGTGCCGTGTGGCCCGTTGGCGCATGGGATGCATTGCTCACCGTGTGATGGCTCGAAAAGGAAGGGCAGCAAGCATTGCCTGCAGTTGTTTGGTGACTATGGTGCGGTACTCAGCTGCTTCGAAGGTGAGTGCTGTCGGGCTGTTCGAGCGATGTGCAAGTTTCTCTTGGCGTAGCCGCCATTAAGAAAGGCTTCCTGCTTCTTTTTATTGTCTCATTCTGTCGTAGTAAGCAGAGCAGCACCGTATTTTCATGACCTAGTAATGTGCGCTGTCATTATGGCCGTCGTACCACCCCTATGATTGGCGAGAAGCTGCTTGGGCAGCGGAGTAATATGGGTGCATGAAACCTACAAGGAGGAATGACGATATTACATGAAACGCCGGGAGTCGAAGCATCATGAGCGTGCATTCTGTGGCGTCATTTGGTCGCAATGAACAAAGTCCTGATTTTAAAAGCATCACTCTTGCCTGGGTCGTCTGAATCGCAGGGATGTGTCCAGTATGGACACGCGAGTTGCTACTGCCTGACATATCGGCAGATTTTCAAGTACCCATTTCCCTGCCCCGTCACGATGGTCTAATGGCTATGGTACTGGGCTGCTGATCCGAGGGTCGCGGGATCGACTCCCGGCAGCGGCGGATGCATTTCCATGGAGGCGAAATGTTGAGGCCCGCGTACTGTGCGATGTTAGTGCACGTTAAAGAACCCCAAAGTGGTCCGAAATTCCGGAGCCCTCCACTACAGCATCTCTAATAATCACAGCTAGTTTCGGGACGTAAAACGCCGCAAAACAACAATACCCATTTCTCTGATTACGACAGTTATAAGCAGTGTTCCAGTAGAGACTGTCTGTGAAACCGATCGCTCAGAACGCTAAAAGGCAGCAGAGAAAATGACGCTACAGAGAGGCCTCTGCACGTCACAACAATGTATCCTGACGTGTGCTAAAGAGGCAGCGAGGAGGCTGGGAAAGAGACGTACTACCGTTTTCAATTTCTACAGGTGGGCGCGAACTCGCAGCTTGAAGGAGGAACGATGCCAGTTTCTCCGTTCTCGTTCCGTTTTCTTATAGTGTAACTCATTTCCCAAAGGGACCTGGAAGCATTTGCACAATATAGCACATAAAATATCAAAATATTATTAATATCCTAATTCCAATCGATTGTGCAGGACACAGCGTCTATCATTCGCTTGAGCATCCAATGAATTAAAGTTGGCACAATTTCACTGCTAACATTACAAATCAGAACAATGGCACAACTCAGAATACAACGTGAGTAAATTACACAAACGCCTACCATACAACCCATATGTAATACGTACCACCACAGGTATTTAGGAAACGCTACAAACTAAAAAACACGAAACAACAGTACAAGAGTTTGGTATACCTTTCTACGCCAGTGAAATGGCACTGTACCCAGGCAGCACGAATGCTCGGGCCTATATTGTTT
>JABSTT010005198.1:0-18183 GCA_013339685.2 Hyalomma asiaticum
TAGTCCATACCTCCGCGAGACATTCTTTTTCTGTCGCTGAGTAGTTCGTTCAGCCTTCGAAAGAGTGCGACTAGCATACGCAATGGCTCGCTCCACTGCATTCTGTCATTGGATGGGGACAGCTCCGACGCCTAAGTCGTTTGCGTCGGTGTAGATATCTGTAGCAGCTCCCTCGTCAAGTGTGCCAGAACTGGATGGCTTTGAATGTGCCGTCGTAGTTCATTGAAGGCATTCTCCTCTTCACGTAGCAAGATAAAAGGTGTGCCTTGTGAGTGGTTCTGCAGTCTGCGAGAAATTTTCACGAAGCGTCTGTAATGAGCGCAGAGCCCTGAAAATTGCCTGACAGCCTTTTTATGTCCGCCGGTTTTAGAAAAAATTTTCACGGCCCCTGTCTTCTCAGGATCTAGTCGAATGCCTTTCGCACTAATGACATGTCCGAGGAAAAGTAGCTCGTGGAAGACGAAATGACATTTCTGTGGTTTAACTGTCAGGCCTGCTCAACTAATTGCTTCCAACATGGCTCGCAGTCGTTCAAGATGCTGCTCGAAGGTAGTAGAAAAAGCTAAAACATCGCCAAGATAAACGAGACAGCACTGCCATTTCAAGCCGAAAAGTACGGTGTCCATCATCCACTGGAACTTGGCGGGAGCGGAACAAAGGCCGAACGGAAGTACCTTGAACTCGTACAATCCGTCGGGTGTCACGAATGCCGTCTTCCCGCGATCTCGTTCATCCACTCCGATCTGCCAGTATCCGCTCAACTGCAGGGGGAAAAGAGCTTCGCCTCTCGTAGTCTAACCAGAGTGTCATGAATTCTCGGAAGGGTAACAACGTCTCGCTTATGGAATTGGGCCTTTGGTAATTGATACAGAAGAGCAAGGACTGGTATTTTTTCTTTACAAGTACTACAGGTGACGCCCATGGACTTGTGGATGGCTGAATGACGTCATCTCGGAGCATTTCGTTAACTTGATTTTCGATGGCCTCTCTTTTCGTGCCATCCTGTAAGGGTGCTGCCGTATCGGTCTGATTGATTCTTCGACAGTGATCCGATGTTTGGTAATAGGAGTGCGTCGGACTTTAGATGACGTCGAAAAGCATGCTCCGAATTCTCTTGCGAGGTTCTCTATTTGTTCCTTATTGTTAAGCAGTAGCCCTGCCGCGATGTCAATGAACGCAAGGGTAGAATTCACATCTTCGGAATCGGATAGCGAGGTATCAGAAGCGCTCAGGTCCGCTACTTGGGTGAAGCTTGCAATCACGGTTCTTTTTGCAACGTGCTGTACTTCATTTCCAAACAAAGTTGGTGAGCGGAACATTAGCATACCCGTCATGCAGTCGAACAAGGCCTCTTGCCATGCAAACTCCTTTTTCAAGCATCAGCTCGATGTTGCTGTCCGCAAGTCAATTATAGTCACAGAACGCATTGCTATTCGACAGCTGCGCTGGCCCTCGGAGGCACCATAACGTCGTCGTCTACAATACATAAATCATAGAATTTTTTTCTTCAGTATCAAACGTTGCGATAGCATGCTTCGTTGAAAATGAGACGCGTGCTTCCCCCAGGTTAATCACAGCGCCGTTAGCCAGTAGGAAATCCACGCCAATAATGAAGTCGCCTGAGCACTCCGCCAACACAGTAACACGAGCGACCTAAGTGAAAAGGCGTATGCCTTCTCTAGCGGAGAAGCTTCTCGTCGGGTCAATGAGGTGCCCTCGTGCGGGGCGAACTAGTGATCCTTTCCAAGGCGTCAATACTTCGCGTAGTGTTCTGACTAGCTCACCGCTGATAACGTAGTAATCTGCAGCCGTATCCACCAGAGCAACCACTTCATACCTGTCAAAAAATACGCCCGAGTCGGAAGTGACCTCGCCATCACAGCGCCGGCTTCTGTGTCTATCGTCCTAGTTCGGAGTCAACGGTGGATGCCCTTTTGTATCAGCGTCGGGACTGGCCTTACCTCCATAGGTCGCTGACTCCATTTTTCCCGACGCGGACATTGCGAGCGGCGCCTTGGCGTTGGGGAGCTTGATGATGGTCGAGGGCTTGGCGATGGACGTCTCAGCGACGCCGTTGACCGAGGCTGATGCTGCCGAATGTCATGCGACGTTTGACAAATCGCCAGTTACCCCTCAATTTCAATGGGACGTTCACCGTAGCGAGGGCGAGGCACATTTACTGAGAAACCACGAAGTCCCGCCTGACGATACTGGCAGATTCGGTAGACATGGCCCGCCTCTCCAAAGTGGTAGCACAGAGGTCGTCAGTCAGGAGTGCGGCATATGTCTCTCTTCCTTGGTCTCCACTCTGTTGGTGGGAGAGCAGTTGGAGGCATCGCACGTCTCATTGTAGCGGCTGCGTCGTCCATGGGTGCGGGGGTTTCTCGTAGCAGTGCTTCGGCGTATGAGACTCTAGGTGGTAGCTGTGGTGGCGCTTCTAGCTCTGCATTCGGCTGTGCAAATGGTTCCTGAACACTTGTCGGGCTTCGTCGCATATTACGTCTGCCAGTGATGAGAGCGTTGGGGGGCTTTGGTGAAGCCGCTGACTCTGCAGCTCTTCTCTCACTACGGAACGGACTAGCTCGCGTAAAATACCCATGTTGCTTCCGAAGACAGTTGGCATTGCGTCTACGGAAGCGATGTTCATGTCGCGGTTGTACATCCTCGCCCGCTGTTGCAGGGTTCTCTCTATTGTGGTCGGCCCAGCAAGAAACTCGCGACAGTGCGTGGTGGGCTCCGAGCCAAACCGGCAAACAGCTCCTGTTTCACGCCGCGCATGATATGGCGAAGCTTGTTATCCTCACACATGTTCGGACCTGCGCGGCGGAAAAGACGAGACACGTCTTCAGTGTACGTTGCCACACTTTCATTGGTGCGCTGGTATCTTGCTTGGAGGGCCGCTTCTGCTTTCTCCCTGCGATCCGTACTTGGGTAAGTGGCCAGCAGCTCCCGTCGGAAATCATCCCAGGTAAATATGGCACTCTCGTGATTTTCGAACCACGTTCGTGCGCCATCCCGCAACGCGACGTACGCGTACCGCAGCTTACGATCTTCATCCCATCCGTCGACCCTTCCCACGCGCTCAAAGTGTTCAAGCCAGTCATCTGCGTCTTCGAACGTGTCGCCGTGGAAAGCTCTGGCGTCATCGGCGAATTCATTACTACGTGGGATGAAGGGGCCTGGGTTACCATTTCGGTAGCGTGTCCGTTCACCAGCTCTGCTGATGCTCTGTTGCAGGCTGCCAAAGGTGAATACTCTGGAGCCTCACCTCCTAGGCGCCGGCTGCTGCCCTGGTGCATAGGAGTGAGCTCGTTTGGTCCGACTCCCTGTGGCTCCGGGCTGCTGGCTCCAATTCGAGGACTTGGATGCGTACCCCGCACCACCGCCAGATTTGTCACGCATACTTCAATAACGCAGTGTTTAATTAGGTAGGTTAAACTAGGCGAACTTGCGCCTTACACAAGAATAAACTGGAAGCGTCTCAGTAGCCCTGAACGAACACTGTCCAGCACGCCCAAGTTCCACACCTCTTCTTTTTGTGCCCGCTCTGTTCGCGTGCACCTCCGTTGACCGAGCGAAGCATGCACGCGCTACTCGCCTCTCTTTCACACTGCGGAATCTAGACAAGAGGAGGAAGGTCGCATATGAAACCATGCACTCGCCCCGGCCGCGGCGGTCGCATTTCGATGGAGGTGAAAATGCCAGGGGCCCGTGTACTGTGCGTTGTCAGTGCACGTTAAAGAACCCCAGATGGTCTAAATTTCCGGAGCCCTCCACTACGGCAGTTCTCTCTATCTCTTTCACTCCCTTTTCCCTACCCCCACAGATGCTTTGCGGTGCTCCCTACATGGGCTGCAGAAATTAGCGTCCTTTCCTAACCAAACCACAATCATCATCATCTTGTGTCCGTGTTCATTTTAACTTGTTGAGCTGCCCGCAACGTTGTGTGAATTTGAGGCATGGTTGACCAACACGCGAGGTAACATATTCTATCTTAAGTGATGCGGCGACATCTTAAATGAGTGTAGACTCCAATATCTTCGTTGATAATTTTATTACAAAGGGGCCGGTCATTGGCAGGATGGCCCCGCCACGGTGGTCTAGTGGCTAAGGTACTCGGCTGCAGATCCGAGGGTCGCGGGATCGAATCCCGGCTGCGGCGGCTGCATTTCGATGGAGGCGAAATGTTGAGGCCCGTGTGCTGTGCGATGTCAGTGCAGGTTAAAGAACCCCAGGTGGTCGAAATTTCCGGAGCCCTCCACTACGGCGTCTCTCATAATCAGAACTGGTTTTGGGACGTTAAACCCCACAAATCAATCAAATCAATCAATTGGCAGGATGATAACGGCCGGTGTCCGCGCGATTGTGCCGCCAATGATTTAGTATTACACAATTTGTGCGGCGCAGTTGATGCTTTTTGAAAGCCCTGTCAGAATAGTGGGGGAATACACTCTTAGCACGGTAACCTTTAGTTAATTTTATAGGTGCACAAAAATGTGAAAATATGTCCCTTTATAAAGGTTAAAGTGCTTTAACCTTTAGTAAAGGAGCATATTTTCACATTTTTGTGTACCTATAAAATAAACTAAAGGTTACCGTGCTAAGAGTGTAGTGACGACGCCAAGGAGTGCGTAATGACGCTCTGACAACACGTGGACTGCCGAAGCAGTGACGACAGCAACCGAGCGTGTCGGCTGCACGCGTTCACGTGCCCACATTCTACGGTGCCTCATCATTATAGCCTTTCAAAATGTCTGACAACATTTTGGTCTCCGATTTTGTTTTCTTATGGCTGTCAGATCGCGTCCGTGAAAGGAACCGCACGTAGTTTATAGACATTAATATTCAGATAAATTACCTTTAATAAGTCCGCTAATTCGGTGTCAAAATTCTTGAGCGTTTTTTAAACATGTGTAGCTTACACTGCAGTCAGTTAATCGTCCGATTTTTGTCTACACTCCTTTACAGTCATCTCGTCTGTATCCGCTTCGTTCTCTTTGATCCAGACGCGCAAACCTAGAAGCAAGCCCTTTAAGGAATCCTTCTAAATGCGTGTTCGATTACAGGAGCCAATATCGCATTAAAATACATTTTTAGGGTTTCTTTTGTTTATACATGTTATGTAGCCCGTCCAATCCAATCTTCCGGCATGTGCAAACCGTTAGCAGCGGCATAGGCTCCCCAGCGAAATTCCCACGTCTTTGTTGTAGCAAAGGCTCTGACAGTATACTCGCATGTTTTTCAGTTCGTCGATCCTTCTCACTGAAAAACTAAAGCTATCGGTGAGGTTTTAAGGCTTCTTCAAACTCCCAACCTATTCAGCCGTGTATTCATTGGGCACTCGCAATGACATAGCAGGTCTAGACTACCACAGAATAAAAGGCAGGTTAGAGAAGATCTCGGTGCCAAGCGGGTATGTGTGTGGTTTATGCAGATGTTGGAACGGGAGGCACAAAGAAAGTGTAGTTTATTAAGGGGGTAACTAGTGATAAACGTCACGGCAGCGGCGCTTAAGCTCTCCCGCTCGTGGTACCCATAGAAGTCACTTTGCCAACGGCAGGATTGAAGCACGCTACTTACTACACGGCTTTCCTCTAGCGATGAACGTATAGCGTTTGGACGACATATATCGCTGGGATGGAATCGCGAGGGTCAAGCCAAGTTAAACTTAAAGGATCATTGGAAGTGGTGTGTTATGTACCTTAACAAGGGATGTCAAATGCATAATGCCGCGCCTGAGGAAGTAGAGGATGTCCTACGTGCTTCTAAAGAAGCGCGGTTTTTAGGTCTTGTCGAAGCGGTGGTAGCGAAATAGTAGTTATGTTAGTTGCAGCTGGTCAGCGTGAGACTGTCTAGCAGCGGCGAAGAATTCGCCTGATACGCGAATTCTCCTCCTCAACACTTCATTCTGCTGACGTTCACCGAGTCGTTCTTACATTGAATGGTGCGAAGGTCGAGGAAGACCAAAGTAAAGAGGTTTGTCCACGGGATGGTCGAGTATTGTGGACAAGGTTGTCGTTTCAGTTGACGCTGAGAATATTATACCACGGCCCTCGAACTTGGTGGGTATGCTGTGTTTAGAGATAAGAATGAAAACGACTCAAGTTGTCTCCCATTGTCTGTCGTTATGGCGTGAGGCACGCCGTGGCGATCGATCCAGATATATTGGTGGCCATGAGCGACATGCTATGGAGAAATGTTACGGAGATGCATTGCCTCCGACCAACGAGTGAATCGATATGAGTGAGCGTACATCATTGTTTTGACGACAATGGCAGCGGACCAGCAATGTCGACGCGAACATTTGAGGAAGGGATACCTGCTGGAATTAATCAAATAAGAGCACCTACTGTATCTCGTAAATTTGGCGCTCTCTCAACGCTGTGCGCCTGCAACTACCAAGGGCATCTGCGATCACATATGGTAGCAGGTAAAGTTGACGAGGCTCGTGCTGCCCGTATTCTTAGGTGTCAAAAGGCGTGAACGCCATCTGGAACTTGCCACCGAAATTACATCGGCACGTACAGGCGAGCGTGACCTTTAGACACGCCACAAGTAACGGTGAAGTTAAAGGTAAGTAGTAAGACAACCTCCATCCGGAGAAATTTGTCGCCAGCCTAAAGTGTTATGACTTCTCCTTATGTACACGAGGCGGTTGAAGTCATTGCCGGAACAACTCCTGTGGCCGGCTTTGACAAAATCCATAGAATACCATCAGAACGATGGTATTCTATGGATTCCTGTCAACGCCGGCCACAGAATCCACCACCTAAATTCGACCTACCACTGGTACGTCGAATTTACGTGGTGAATTCGGAAATCCAGACAAGCTGGCGGACTCCACGTGGAGTGTGGTATGTAATGTTGAATGTAATAGCATAAATTATTCGTCTGTGGTCGGCGCAAATGAATAGCTGCACACCTTAGAGCTTGTGACGAGATAGGTGGACTGCCAAGCAAATAACCACGAATCCGCAGCCGCTGGTATTGTACCAGGTGAGCTCATTGCAAATTAGAGTTCTCTGAGAAGGGTACAAGGTGCCGTGAGTTGGTAACCATACTGAAGAATCCCATCGCCAAGAGCGTCGTCATAGGCGCCAAGCATGATGGACACTGATGCGTCAGGTTTCGCGCGTGCAAGAAGAAGGATGGTAAGAAGGGAGTTTTTGGCAGAGGGCGTGTGGGGGTCGTACGCATATTCATGTTGTGTAGCAGAGGGATGACTAAAGGAGTATCAAATAGATCAAACGACAAGTGAGAATTCAGGGCACTGTCTACAAGCCGCTGATACGGTGAACATGCAAGACGACTCTACTTCGGTACATTATTCGTTAGTCATGTCGTGAGCGACCATCATCGCCATTCAAGGCTATTACAGCAAAAGTTCCTACACGTCATAAGCTACCGCAGGGAAGGCGGCCTTATACTCCGTACGTCTTCAGCGATGCAGAGCAGACACCTTCGTGGACTCCACTACATTTTACGCCAAGTTGAGCAACGCCATGTTTCGGGCACCTAGCTCATTGTATCCGTAGCGCCGCATTCCCACTTCGCCATTTTCGAAGATGCGTCCGCGTCACAGGGAAGGCAATTCCTGCTTTGCCAACGGGGTACGATACGTGGACCGTCAATCACTTGCTCTGTGCTGTCAATGAGCCCACACCAAATAAGTCGAGGCTTGTTAATTATTACGTTAACGACATTTGCAGTCCCGCCAACGTCATTGACGCACTTGTAAATCCGCCGTCTTGGCCGTACTACTACTACACTCCAAGAGCCGTGGCTTTTGTACATTGATTACTGCGCTTGGTTGCCGATCCGAATGACATGGGTACGATCCCGACCGCGGCACCTGCATTCTGACGCAGGCGAGGTTAAGGACCGACTGAGGTATCGGTACACGTTAATGAACCTCGGGTGGTCGAAAGTTCCGAGCCCTTCACTGCGGCGTGCCTCATACTGATATCGTGCTTTCGGCACGTAAAACACAGCAATTATTACCCTACACTCCGCATTGCCTCTAGGACGGTGGTTTCCGTGTGTGTCTAACAGCCGAATGCATCTTAAGAGCATATATATTGCATAGTTATCATTGTGTTGCGTAAAGGAGTGGTTCCGTCAGCTTTCGATGCCATCTAGTCGGTTTAATCGCAAACGCGTACAGCGCGCCTTCGTTGTGAGCCGCCCGCCGGATACTGTAGTGGTTCACGCTCTTTCTTTCTGATCACGTTCACTGCCCATCGGCAATTTTGTCTCGCGTCGACGACCCTGTATGTACATGAAAGACTTTGTGGGGCGTTTAGTATTTGCAAAAATCACTATTGTCTACCCAGGAAGCGCCGTTATTTATTTGTTTTTTTTTTTTGCCGCTTTCGTGGCAAACGCCAAGATCATATATGTTGTAAGAAGTGTGATGCGTTACAGCAAGTATTGCGTATCTATTTAGTTTCGTCTTGAAATTTACGAGTGTCAGATTCAATGAAATGATTGTGCAGCCGCAGACGTAGTGACAATTATTAAAAAAGACATTTATGCTATTCGTGCTTGCGGCTTGGAAATTTCTCCCGACTTGGTTTGTTAAGCTCTATTCATATAGTGCGCGTGGACTTAAACTGTGATTTTATTCCTTCGTTGAAAAATATTTTGTAACGATAGATATCCATTTCTTCGAAGGATACAACGGAATCAAAGGAATCAAAGTTACAATGTAGCTCGAAGGATAAACAATAAATTTTAGAGAATTTATGTACAGACCACGATTTCGATTTCATTATACTTGAACCGTCGTGGTTAGACACCTCATCGACAAGAACATTAGAGAATATTTTCTCGTAATTCAGTATGCTCTCGGGTATTTATAACAAGCTTTGTAGACGCAAAAACGCGTTTGTGAGAGCAGTATTTGTACGTTTCTTCAACGGCAGCATTGCGAGCACTTGGTGTTTTCAGTATGTCAGTACTGTGTTAGCCGATTTATATACTACGAACATTGTTTAGCAGGGCTTAGTGAAGTTGTGCACAACCAACAATACTTCATGCCTAGGCAGCGGCTATTCCGGTAGATCCCGTTAAAAATGAAGGAGGTAAATGCAGGCCGATTGTAGTTTTGAATCCACCATTCAAACGCTTAGAAAGGCTTAGATTATGAAAACTCTACGCATTTTCCCAAAGGCATTATCTCGTTTTTCTAGCCCTGTATAGCTTATTTTTTTAGAAAATTCACAGAGCAGGTCTTACTACACCTAAACTCATTGTAGGCACTAAAGGAAAGTCTGAGCACGCCTAAGCTTCGCCGTCAACCGTGGAACCCCTAGAGCGCAACTGGGCCCCTTTTGGATCACCTTGTAATCAAATATTCATTACATTAGTGAATGCTCCATAGCGTACTAAAATAATTTCAGTTCCTTAGTAAGGCACTTGTGTTTTCTTGTTATTCAAATAACATTCCTGGCTATCATGTGTGTAGGTTTTAGTTAAGGCGTAGTCTGCGATTTTTGTGATGGGTTTTGCTATAATACTATCAGTTTTGTTCGCTAAAGTACTTGCGCCATGGTGGAGGGTTTAAGTGGTCCGACGCTGCGATATACTGAACTGGTTGTTTTATGTGATTATTCAAGACGCGGACGGCTACGACAACGCTGAAGCTGATTTTTCTGCGATATGAAATCCTCAATGCTATCGAGTTAAAGATCAGAAATATATTTACAGAGATCTAAAGAAAATATTTCGCACGCTTGACGATATGATGGAAATGCAACGGAACTCACTTCCTCGGATTTCGCATGCAATGCATTTACCCTAATGTTACCGTGGACGGGAAATTCAGAGACTTTCCTCCATTTCCCACCAATTCCTAGTTGTTTCTTCAATCATTTCATTCCTTTTCTGTACCAGCCTTCTCCTTTATATCTCACATAATAAAGAATAAAACGAAGGAAAGAGGTTCCATGCTCGCTCGTGAACAAGTTGATACGCTACTACTTTCGTTTACTAATGTGGCACTCAATTTAAGTTTTAATCGGATGGTGAACGAACACCGTTCCTACGCGGCACAGTTCAAAAGCTCTGCGCGCATTGTACAGCGTTCGTATTAGACCATTTTTCTCGTTTCGTAACTACATGTATAGGAATCTTGACTAGTTTTTTACGTTCCTCCAGTAAGCTGTTCAAGGTGTTTGTTGGCATGAAAATGACAATAAGAACATTTATTTTTTTTTGTAGAAAGCTTGACAAGGTCACATCTTTTGCATGATAAAAGTACGCTGGCTGATACAGCTGAAACCTTGAGCCAAATTTTTCGACGCGGTCAAGAATATTTATAGTTGTTTAAGATAAGATTATGAGCTAACCACAAGTGACTAAATGCCGGGGAGCGACGTGGGAGCGCAGCAGTCTCATAAAGACCAGGAGCATGAACGACAACGCGTGTGTAGATATACACACGTGTTGTCAATCATTTACATGCGCGAGTGGGCAATTTCACGGTTGATTTACGGTAACAGCGAGCGATCTCGAGTGCTTCGCCCACTCATCATGATTCACTTCGTGGAGATGCGTGGATTTTTTCGAAAGCTTGCCATTAGGCATAACCATAATGCATCAACAAATATATTAGATTCATGGATGAAACCTAGAAGTGAACGGTGGCACGGTTCATGGATCTAGCGATCTAGGTCGGATGGTTGACCAGGCCTGAGGCATGTTGCACGCAGGTGGCGAAGACGGCTTAATTGTAGGCCTGGCCCCGTCTATAACAAGTGCCTCATCGTGACGTTTTCTGCCGCGAGACTGATTAGCAGATGGTGCAGCTGCTCCCGTAAAGCGCACACTGTTACGGAAACGGGGAACTGTAGGTGAAGCAATCACTACAATGTTCATGATTTATAGTTTGTGTTCACTGCCCGTGTGTGTTCACTGCCCGTTTGTGTTCACTGCCCGCTGACTACGCACATTCCAGATTTCCAGTCACGAGGCTCGTAAACGAATCATGCAGCGGCTCCTCTGAAGCGCGCACTGTTACTTAGCGGGCAGCTTCCGCTGAAGCGAATTATCAGCGCCAGGATCATGAACGTTAGGTTGGGCTCATTGCCGGCGCACATGCCTTCATAAATTGTATATATTATAAATCTCCTCTCGCGAGACTCATAAACAGATCATGCTAACTAGTCCTGTAAAGGTGCACTGTTATACCACGTGTCTGCTTGAGGCGAAGCGATGAGCACCTTGTTCATGTATGGTGCGCTGTGTTCGTTGATAACAAACGTGTTTCGTTAACTGCATCCACTTTTGATTACCTGTGACGACACTCGAAAACCTCCTATGCTTAACGTGCATTTTGCCCTGTAAAGCGTGCATCACTACATTACGCGTGTTCTTCAGGGAAAAGCAACACCATCCTGTTAACATATGATGCATTGCGTTCGTTGTTAACGAACGTGTTTCCTTGACTACATACAATTTTGATTTTTTGTGATGACACCGAAATATCTCACATACGTAAAGGGACCCTGAAACAATTCTGGCGATTTTGTAAAAATGCATTGCACCGATAACCCGAGTCCTTCTTATCATTAGCATAAGAATATCGGCAATTTGCGTTAAGCGTGTAATTTACTATAAATGTTTTAAATACGCACATCGTGAGAGATCGACGCGACACGACTCGGAGCGTTTTCAACTGCCCCTTCCCACGGGACATGCGATGGGTGCCACGAAGCTCAAGCTATGTGACGTCACGAGCCCCGAAGGTCCAGCCAACAGTATCATCGCGGCTGCGGCATCTGGCGGCGCACACACGAGTCTCTGGCGCACGATTACAGAGGCTAGCACTGCCGAGGCCGGCGACCTCAGTAAGAGCATCGCGGCGCTATGTGGCTACGGAGGGCTCGGCACGGCGGCTGACGAGGGAGGTGCAGTCGTCGCTAGCGCACACACCGCAGCTGATGAGTTGAGGAGGAACAGAAGGGATGAGGAGGAAGGGGACAGAAAGAAGCCTATAGATGCCTTAGCGCAAGGTGCTTCGATTTATTTATGGTGTGCATGATTTCACAACTGTGCCGCCTAATCATAAACACAACGTTAAAAAAAGAAGAAAAACTGGCAGATCCCACGTGCAGTCGGAATCAAGGAAATGCGAAGCACGCATAAGGAACGCAAAAAGGATTTGCAATGTTGTCTCGCTATACCGAGTTTGGTACATATGAAGTTAACGAAACGGCCGCAAGAACACCATTACTGTGGCATGTAAACCATGCCGCTCATACACGCATGTAATGATTGTAACGTTATGACTCGTCATGCTGTCGTGTTGTGCCATAGTAATTTTGGTATACATCGCTTTAAGGAAACGAGTGGCATGTAGATCATGCCGCTAATGACATGCATGTCACGATTTTCACGTTATGACCTGTCATTTATGATCGTCATGCAGTCATGTTGTGCCAAAGCAATTTTCGTATAGACTCCGTGCGGTCGAGTTTTCCATGTGCGACATCAGCGCCAGAATGCACTGCCTGGCGGAGGGAAGAAGCAAAATTGGGCAGACTGTGACAGGGAAATACAAGAACGCGATGCGCGTCTCCAACTCTATAGCAGCAGCGACTGCCCGTCCCACCTTCTTTCGTTTATTTCCTTCGAGACGCGCGCTCCAAACCTGCGGCAAACTGTTCCAAAGGGCGACGCCGCGAGCGTTCGTGTGGTTCGCAGCACGCCCGGAAAGCAGCGAAGGAACGCGCGCTTCGCTGTCGGGCAGACAGCGACGCGGCTTCCACCGTGCGCCACTGAGCCGTCCGACGAGAGCTACGTAGCGCCCTTTGGTCAGTAGACGGAGCCCATACATCCCATTAACGAAACGGCAGTATAGCGCCAGGACCATGGCATGTAAATCATGCCGGTCATGACACGCGTGTCATGATTCTAATGTTATGACCTGTCACTTACCTTCGTCATGCTGTCGTGTTGAGCCATAGCAATTTTGGTATACATCCCATTAACGAAACGCCTGGCATGTAAATCATGTCATTCATGACATGCATGTCATGATTTTCATGTTATGACCTGTCATTTATGTTCGCCATGCAGTCATATATCGTGGCATACCAATTTTTGTATACATCCCATTAACGAGACGACCAGGAGAGCACCAAGACTGTGACATGTAAATCATGCCGCTCATGACACGCATATCATGATTTTCATGTTATGACCTGTCGTTTATGTTCGTCATGTAGTCATGATGTGGCATACCGATTTTCGTAAACATCCAATTAGCGAAACGGCCAGGAGAGCGCAAAATTGTAGGCGGCTAGATAGATAGATAGATAGATAGATAGATAGATAGATAGATAGATAGATAGATAGATAGATAGATAGATAGATAGATAGATAGATACGCTCAAACTCGCCGAAGTTCGCTAAGAAATGCTTCGCATTTAAAACGTGGGCACTTTAACGTGCATCTACCCCTGTAAAGCGTGCAGCGTTACATTAAGCGTCTGCCTGAGGCAAAACCAACAGCACGATATGAACATAGGTGCATTGTGTTCCTTGTTAGCGAACCTGTGTTGTTGACTGCATACACTTTTGAGTTATTTTGACGAGACTCAGAAACCTCATATACTTAACGTGCATGTTCCCTGTAAAACGTGCACCGTTACATCGCCCATCTGCTTGAGGCACATCCAAGAGCACCGTGTTAAAATATGGTACGTTGTGTTCGCTGTCAACGAACGTGTTTGGTTGACTGCATGCAGATTTGATTTCCTTTGAAGAGACTCAGAAACCTCAAATAATTAACGTGCATCTACCCCTGTAAAATGGTCACCGTTACATTACACGTCTGCTTGAGGCAAAACCAGCGCACCATTTTAACATATGGTGCATTGTGCTCGTTTTTAACGAACCTGTTTCGTGGACTGCATACACTTTTGATTTGCGTTGACGAAACTCAGAAACCTCATATACTTATAGTAGTGCATGTTCCCCTGTAAAATGGTCACCGTTACATTACGCGTCTGCTTGAGGCAAAACCAGCGCACCATTTTAACATATGCCGCATTGTGCTCGTTTTTAACGAACGTGTTTCGTGGACTGCATACACTTTTGATTTCCGTTGACGATACTCAGAAACCTCATATACTTATAGTAGTGCATGTTCCCCTGTAAAATGGTCACCGTTACATTACGCGTCTGCTTGAGGCAAAACCAGCGCACCATTGTAACATATGGTGCATTGTGTTCGTTTTTAACGAAACTGTTTCGTTAACTGCATACACTTTTGATTTCGGTTGACGAGACTCAGAAACCTCATATACTTAACGTGCATGTTCCCCTGTAAAATGGTCACTGCTACATTACGCGTCTGCATGAGGCAAAACCAGCAGCACCATGTGAATATGTGGTAAGTTGGGTTCGTTGTTAACGAACTTGTTTCGTGGACTGCATACACTTTTGATTTCCGTTGACGCGACTTAGAAACCTTATATAGTTAACGTGCATGTTCCCTTGTAAAATTGTCACGGTTACATTACGCGTCTGCTCGAGGCAATACGAGCAGCACCATGTGAACATGTGGTGCGTTGTGTTCGTTGTTAACGAACGTGTTTCGTTGCCTACATACATGTTTGAGTTCCTCTCGTGAGGCACATAAAGCTGACAAGCGTACTCAAGACAGGCTGCGCAACACACATATGGACAAGAGAGAAAACGCGTGCGCGCACTCACAACCGGTTTATCATTTCGATTTTGTATAAACCAGCTGTGAGTTTGCGCTCGGATTTTCTACTTTCTTGTTCGTGTGTGTGTTGCACAGCCTTTCGTGAATCAGTACCAACGCGCCTAGCTGTCGATTCTTTTGCTTAAAAACATACTTGCGCCTCGGCCTATCCCATGCACTTTTCGCCATCCACTTTTACATGAAGGGGCTGGTTCCTGTACAATGAATGCCTTGTTCATGTGTTCGTTTGGGTTCGTTGCCGGCGTACACGTTGATTGTATGTATTCCATATTTTCTGTCGCCAGACTCATAACCATATCGTGAAACTCCTGCAGTAAATCGTGCACATTTACATAAAGCATCTGCTTGAGGCGAAGCGAACAACACCATGTTTATGTTTGAGGAGATTTGTTTCTTTGGCGATCAAGGTGTTTAGTTGAATTCGTGCATTTTAGATTTCCTGCCAGGACACTCATAAACCCCATAAATAAATCCGGTAGCTTCCCCAGTAAAGCGCCCACTATTACGTACAAAAGCTGCTTGAGTTGAAGCGAAGTAACAATAACACGTTTATAACTGTTAGGCTGCGTTCATTGCCGGTGTACGTGTCTACGTCGATTACACACATTCAAGATTTATGCAGCTTCTCCTGCAAGGTATGCACTGTTACATAAAGGGACTACCTGACGTGAAGAGAGCTACTAAAGCGACATTCGTGACGGTTTGTTTCATTGCCAGTGTGGGCGTTTACGTTCATACATTCCACATTTTCTGTTGCGAAACTCGTAGTCAACAGATGGGGCTGCTCCTCCTGTAAAGCGTGCTCTGTTACATACAGTGTCTGCTTGAGGTGAGGCATCATGCTTATGCGTGGTACAGCGAAATGTTTGTGGGCCCATGCACTCAGATAAGAGGCGGAGAGACGGTAGACAGGGGCATAGGTCGGCGCACTCACTCATGAGTGCACTCACTTGCACTCATTTCATAGACGTGAGTGTGAGTGCGAGTGAGTGCCAATGAGTGTAAGTGGAAGTGAGTGCGAGTGCGAGTGAGTGCAAGTGAGTGTGAGTGGAGGTGAGTGCGAGTGCGAGTGAGTGTCAGTGAGTGTGAGTGGAAGTGAGTCCGAGTGCGAGTGAGTGTCAATGAGTGTGAGAGCAAGTGAGTGCGAGTGCGAGTGAGTGCAAGTGAGTGCGAGTGCGAGTGAGTGCAAGTGAGTGTGAGTGGAGGTGAGTGTGAGTGCGAGTGAGTGCCAGTGAGTGTGAGTGGAAGTGAGTGCGAGTGCGAGTGAGCGCCAGTGAGTTTGAGTGGAGGTGAGTGCGAGAGAGTGCAAGTGAGTAGAAGTGAGTGCGAGTGCGAGTGAGTGCAAGTGAGTGTGAGTGGAGGTGAGTGCGAGTGCGAGTGAGTGCCAGTGAGCGTGAGTGCGAGTGAGTGCCAATGAGTGTGAGTGGAAGTGAGTGCGAGTGCGAGTGGGTGTGAGTGGAGGTGAGTGCGAGTGCGAGTGAGTGTCAGTGAGTGTGAGTGGCAGTGAGTGCGAGTGCGAGTGAGTGCAAGTTAGTGTGAGTGGAGGTGAGTGCGAGTGAGTGTCAATGAGTGTGAGAGCAAGTGAGTGCGAGTGCGAGTGAGTGCCAGTGAGTGCGAGTGCGAGTGAGTGCAAGTGAGTGTGAGTGGAGGTGAGTGTGAGTGCGAGTGAGTGCCAGTGAGTGTGAGTGGAAGTGAGTGCGAGTGCGAGTGAGTGCAAGTGAGTTTGAGTGGAGGTGAGTGTGAGTGCGAGTGAGTGCAAGTGAGTGTGAGTGGAGGTGAGTGCGAGTGCGAGTGAGTGTCAATGAGTGTGAGAGCAAGTGAGTGCGAGTGCGAGTGAGTGCAAGTGAGTGTGAGTGGAGATGAGTGTGAGTGCAAGTGAGTGCCAGTGAGTGTGAGTGGAAGTGAGTGCGAGTGCGAGTGAGCGCCAGTGAGTGTGAGTGGAGGTGAGTGCGAGAGAGTGCAAGTGAGTGGAAGTGAGTGCGAGTGCGAGTGAGTGCCAGTGTGTGTGAGTGGAAATGAGTGCGAGTGAGTGTGAGTGGTATGTATGTATGTATGTATGTATGTATGTATGTATGTATGTATGTATGTATGTATGTATGTATGTATGTATGTATCCGTGGCCGTCTCGTTAATGGATTGTATACGAAAATCGCTATGCTATATGACTGCATCACGAATAAAATGACAGGTCATTATATGAAAATCATGACATGCATGATTTACATGAAACGGTCTTGGTGCTCTCCTGGGACATGACTGCATGAAGAACATAAATGACAGGTCATAACATGAAAATCATGACATGTATGGCATGGCATGAGCGGCTTGATTTACATGCCACGGTCTTGGTACTCTCCTGCCCAGCTAGCACACAAAGGATTTATGATAACTTCGAAACGGATATCCGAGACGTTAACGTTGCAGACGGCACGCGTAAGAAGCCTTAGTCCTGGATGCGTCGCATATCATCTGATGTCCGGCTCGTTGCACATGCGTCTTCAAAAAGCTGCTATTTTCGACGGCTTCGAGGGAGACTCCAATAATCCCATTTTCCGGGATTTCTGAATCCGTTCAAAGACTTGCACGTGCATCATCAAAAAGCTGTTCCTGAAATGTTAGCCGTAATCTGAAAAAGAAGCAGGAATCGTGCTCGGGAACTGTGCGCGCCCACCAAAATTTTGGTCTGGTTGCCACCCTCAGATTATATAAATGATAATCTGACCTCAGAGCTAACGCCTTAGGGGTTTAAATGACGCCAAGACATTTTTGGCAGCCCTAAGGCATTAACTCTGTGGTTCTGAAGGTGTCAACGGGATAATAATTTTGGGGGGCACCCACGATCCACGGACGTCGTCCCTGCCTTATGGTAGTAGCTGCGACCAGCTATCTTACCAGCTGCACCATAAGGTTTAGGGTGCTGCAGAGTGGTGGTTAGTGCCAGCCCAGCTGAATACTTTTGTCCTAGGAAGAGGTGCTGGTGTCGCACCTGCGTGGAACTTTTTTTTTCTGGTGGGTCAAAGCACCAGCACTGAGTGCAACAGAGCAATAGTGCAGTAAGGTAGGCACACAGTTGTCTGCAAAGGCTTCATCAGTCTTAGCATTTACGTCACAATTAGTTGTCATGCATAAAAAAATCAATATGCTTGTACTTTGTATAGTATGAAGAAAATCTACCAAAAACAGTAGTGACATATCTTTCTACAGTTAAGGATAGAAAGTTTCTTGGCAAGCGGCCTAACAAGGAGGCCCCACTGCCAATGATCATGACGTCAAAAACATTTTATTCAACATTTCATTGAGAAACTAACTTATGGTAGTTTAAAAAAAAGAAATGCGAAAAAAATAAAACCACAAATATTCAAAAGGAACTGCAGAAGAAATAATTTAAATATATCTGGAACTTATTAACGACTAGAGGCTTACAGAAGCGCACTAGTAACAATCAAAAT
>JABSTT010005199.1:0-18085 GCA_013339685.2 Hyalomma asiaticum
GCCTTGTGCACCTTCACCTACAAGGATGTCGCATGAGATTTTACAGCAAGACATGGTCAACTTTGTTGTAATACGAGGGCAACAAAGCTGACCGCACGAGCAAGATATACTTAATCAACTTTACAGTGAAGCGAGAGATGCACTCCACCTATTCGATGCTCGCCTACACTCTGGTTTTTTGTACTGTGCAACACAGCCTTGAAACATAGTAATATAAGGTTTTCGCCTTAATATAGCGTTAGCTTACTTGCTGTTTTTGAAAACTGGCACAGCCACCATGGCAAGTGACAGATTAAAACAATATATGAAAATGCCAAGTTGTAAAAAAGAATCATTGTATGTTTTGTTGCCTGTACAAATTGTCGGTTACCAGCTATACATCAGTTATGTTATATGCACCAGAGACGAGATTGCTTGATTGCTGGATGGTATGACGTTGGAAAGGGACCGTGCATGCTTGCTGTTTGTATATATCCTTGGGTTAGCACCTTGAATAAAGTAGCTGGAAGTGCCACTCTTCCTGTTGTTCTCTACTTGTTTTATATCATCTAGGCCAACAGTCTTGTGAAAGACAAATGTGACAGTTGAGGCATCACTGCTAAACTGTTGTTTGCAGCTCCATAAGAACAAGCAGTGCAAAACCCTTCTGTGTGTGTGTGTGTGTATTTGCATTCAAATGTTATAAATATTGGAATCTTTTCCTATACTTTAATAAGCTGGTAATTAGGCCTTGGAATGACTTCAATAAAGACGCAACCCTTAAAGAGTCCCTCGACTAACATGCACATTTAGTGCACATATTTTTTAACACGCTTGTTTAAGATGTATATTTTTTTCCCAGGCATGGCTGCAAAACTGCATGCACTGCTGAGACACACCATTTCTGCCATGCATCCCTAGTGCATTGTGCCGTACTTTAGTTGGGTCATGTTTACGCATTAATGCACACTTGCTTTTCCTTTATGAATTTTAATAGAGAGATTCATGTACATGTGTTGTTCCCACAATTTCTTTCCTGGTTGGACCTTTATTTGTTTGCAGTACGTGTTACATAGAATTAAACTACATAATGTGCAAATGTACACACTTCATTTGCAGAAATGAGTTTTATAATGCCATGACAAAGTTACACGTTACTTTAATTTCATCAGAAGATATGTTCGAAAAATGCATAATTCTATAAACTTATGCACTTGTAAAAGCAGGATTTACGTAATAATGAAACCATTCTCAAATATGTCGGCAAGCTGTTTCTGTTTAGTTTGGCATGGCTTCACATGTAAATATGCACGTTCACACCTGAATGGCTATTGAAGTGCAACACTGGTCCATACCCAAGAGGAAACCTACAGAAAAGGGATGCAGCAAGGAAACTTCCCTGCATGATTTTGATTATCTGTGATCTTTCACATTTTCTTCTATATAAGAAGTGTACAAGAACTTTGCAGGCTGTTTGCCCGCTTTTCTTTTTTTGTGTGTGTTTCTTTTTAAGTGATGTGCTACAGTGAAAATCATAAACAAGAGAAAATAAGTACACTGCAAGCATTTACGTGCACAAGTAATCTTTGAAGTGTTGATAATGCCATGAAGGTCTTACAATTAATTATAACTATATATAAAGTGAGAACCGGTGCAGGAAATATACAAATCCTATAAATATATGCGTATAAATATATGTGGAGGAAGAAATGTTGTCCACGAGATAAGAAAAGAAGAAAAAGTTGCTATTAATAATACTTGTTGCGCATCAACGCTTCGAAAGTAAATCAACGACGCTGCTAGCATTCCTGATATTGTACGTTATAAAAGCACACATTAATACACCAAAAATTATCTAAATTTAGTTACTGGTCGCATAGTCAGTCAAACAAAGACGTGCCCGATTTACGGCATCGGTGTAAGGCGAAGTATTTCTGGTTAATTAGCGTGCCTCGTATCCATGAAAACTGCATGCATTAACAGTTCAGAAAGTTCCGGCGACATACAATGGTCTCGGCTTCTTGACAAAGCACCTTAATTGTAAGTTCGTGTGTCGCGCTCCCGATATCGCGCCGCTAGAATGTGAGTTCGATTTCCGGCCACGGCGCCCCGCCACGGTGGTCTAGTGGCTAAGGTACTCGGCTGCTGATCCGAGGGTCGCGGGATCGAATCCCGGCCGCGGCGGCTGCATTTCGATGGAGGCGAAATGTTGAGGCCCGTGTGCTGTGCGATGTCAGTGCACGTTAAAGAACCCCAGGTGGTCAAAATTTCCGGAGCCCTCCACTACGGCGTCTCTCATAATCAGAGCTGGTTTTGGGACGTTAAACCCCACATAACAACAACAACAACGGCCACGGCGGCCTCATTTCGATGCGGACGAAAAGCAAGAGCATTCGCGGAATTGGCGCACAAAAAAGCAGCCCGCCATCGGATGCCTCGCGAGCGCATCGTGCTCAATCATTATTATCGCAGGCTCATAGCACTTACAACGCGCAATGCGCGTTTGATTGCACGCAAAGTACGTGCTGCAATACCTTGGCTGTGCGGCAACCACAAGCGATCTCAAAAAAGAGAGAGAGAGAGAGAAAAAAAAAGAATGATTGTGTATGCAAGGCAAGTCGCAAACATTCGATAGCGTCGAGTCTCAACTCGAGTACATCAACCAGCGGGAATCTTTCTGCGCGCATGGAACAAAATGCGTTCGTGTGTTGTACTACGTCGAAGCGAAAGCTCGACGTAGTACACAAGAAAGCTAAAACACCAACCCACTGCTTCAATAAAAACATACAAGTGGAGGAATGCCAAAGTACGAGGTTTTATTTTTTTCCTTCTCGTGTCGCTGTTAATAGTACTACATACCAGATTCGGTAATCCACGGCACCCCGATCGCTCCGATCATAAAACACGCACTCCACCGCCATGACAGCGAAACAGCTCGGGGGCTGCTGCTCGGCGCAATTTCGACGGGAAATCGTTCGGATCGCCGCGATCAGAGCGACGAAATTCCAACTTGTTGGTCGCTCGTCGCAGACCGTTGCGACAAGAGCGATCGCGATTTTTTTTTTGAAAAAAAATCGCAATCGCTCTAGTCGCCGAAGCAAAATCGCTGTGTTTCTGCGTCATGTGAAACGGCCTTAAGGCAGTAAGGTGGGAGTCGATGGCGGCCACGCGCGTATCGATAGGGGCGACGCGCTCTTCCAGTCGTGCGAAGCGGGTCATGATGCGCTGTTCGAACGACTCCAAGAAGCAGGCTGTTTCGCGAACGACGTTACGCTCGTGTGGGGCGATGGCGTCGGAGGAGGGTGATCGGCGTTTGTGCGGGGGTCGACGGGTAGGGGAGGAGGCGCGCGATGATGCAGCCGAGGGTGCCGTGTTCATGGACTCCTCAGCTGGTGCAGGTGGAGACGGCGTTTGTGTAGGGGTGGGAGCTGGGGAAGGAGGAGGAGGAGCGGGAGAGGACAGACGTGCTAGCGCGGCTTGCAGCTGACGCGTCAGCTCTTGAATTTGGAGCTGCTGGGCAGTTATAGTGGCCTCGAGAGCCGCGATTTTGGGATCCGACGTGTGAGGCTGCGTTATCGAGCTTACCGGTGGTGTGGCCGTGGTGGTGTTGTTAGTGGTGGCGGGGGCGGCGGACGCCTCGCACCTGGGCAGGGGCGGGAAAGAGACGGAGCGGTGGTGGCTGGAAGACCGGGCACCGCGGGACGTAGATCGGTGGCGAGGGCGGGAAGGCCGGGAGTTCTTGAGGATGGGCCCGGTGGGTGGTGCTGGTGAGGGAGGCTGGGGCTTAGAGTTGGACGAGGGTGGCGGGCCAGTCCGGTTGAATCGGAGTTTGCACGGGCGCGAGCCCGTGACGTGGTCTGCTTTGCACAGGATACAGCGTGGGACGCAGGTCGGGGGCTCAACTGTCGCGTGGGTCTGGCCGCAGCGGTAGCAGAGGGCGGACTTGGGCTTGGTGCAAACGTCTGCGCGATGGCCAGGAGTCCAGCAGTTCGTGCAGGCCTCGGCTTTCGGACGGAACGGGTGGCAGCGGTAACGCCGCAATTGAAGACGATCGAGGAGGGGAGGGTGGCAGTTCCGACGAAGGTGATGAGGATGGATTTTGAGCGCCCCATCCGGCGCGCATCGGCGATGGCGTAGGGGGTGTTGACATTCATGGATTGGAGGTCTTGGATGATCTCGTCATGTGTTTGGGAGTCTACGGCGTTGTAGATGATGCCGCGGAGGGCGTTGTCTGGTGCCGCCATGTAGGCACGTAGGGGGTAAGAGATGTTACCAAGGCGGAGTTCCGATACACGGAGGTAGAGACGTGCGCGTGACTCAGATGGGATGCTGATAGTAAGTGAGTTGTTATACGGATTGATGCGTACACGGTCAGCGGTGCGGGCGGCTGCGTAGTCGATGGTGGCGAGACTGCAGAGGGTTTGGAACAGGACGCCGTTAGTTGTAATGCGGAGGTCAAGTCCCCCTCCTGGTCTGAAGACGATTTTGAAGTCCTCCGCTGGGAGTCGAGGGAGGGGAGCGTGACGACGAAGAGTGGGAGCACTGGGGGTGGTGTGCGACGGGGTAAAGGAAGGCGGCGTCGAGGTGATGGGCTGGTGGGCCGCGGCTGCACGGTGTGCTTTCACGGCACGGATCCAGCGCGAGTCGGCTTCAAGCTGAGCTGGGGTGATGGATTCGCCGTCGACTTGATACTCCATCTCGGCGGGTTGGAGATTTGCGAACACTTTCGGTGAAGGCGGCGAAACGCGAGCGGCGTCAGCCGCGGTTACGGCTCAGAACGCGGCTGTGCGTTGCGCAGGGGCGCGTAGTCGAGCGGCGCACGATAGCTTCAGCGCATCGGCGGCGTGGCAGAGCACAAAAATGGTTCAGAATGGTTGAAAACGGGCGTAATTGGGCTCCGAAGGTGTCAAACTGATCCGCTCACCTTCACGGATGCGCTGGGGAAGCTTCACGAAGAAAGGGCGAAGAGTTGCGGTGAAACGGGCCAAGAAGTACGGAGCCCATGCGAGGCACGTCCGTACAGCGTTCCGCCAGCGTCTCCCCCGCGGCGTCGCCCTTTGGAATAGTTTGCCGCAGGTTTGGAGCGCGCGTCTCAAAGGAAGTAAAACGAAAGAAGGTGGGACGGGCGTTCGCTTCTGCTATAGAGTTGGAGACGCGCATCGCGTTCGCGTATTTCCCTGTCACAGTCTGCCCAATTTTGCTTCTTCTCTCCGCCAGGCAGTGCATTCTGGCGCTGATGTCACACCGGCGTGCGAAGGCCTTCTCTTTTGAAGGTGGCGTTTTTTTTTCTAGGTGGCGTTGCGTACGCTGACTATGCGTCTACGAGCCGGTCATCGCATCGACCCACGGAAGGTCACGCCGACGCGTGGACAGAACTTGACGACAGAAAACAAGGCGAGAGACACGTTTTTTTCTCGAGTAGCATGACTGCATTAAAAGGTCCCTGAAACGTTTTTTTTAGGGGCGAAGCTCCTTAAAGCGGCACCCGTTCGTCCCTCGTCGTAGTCGTAGTGCGTAACCAGTCTTACGCTTTGACCTCCAAGGTGGTGCCGGTGGGAGATTTCTCCTGTGCGTTGTTGAACAATAAAAAATTCGCAGCGTGCGCGTTAACTAAAAGCCGAATTTTTCTGTCTCTCATTCCCCATTAGCAGCCATTGGCATGTTCCAGTAGGAAACGTTAGTAGAAGTAGAAGTGTAAGTGTTAGCTAAAAGCCGACTTCTTCTGTCTCTCATTCCCATTAGCAGCCATTGTTTACCTCCGAGTTGCCTTCAGGAACGTCAGGTGGCGCGCGAGCTCTCTCACTCTTCCATCTGCTGTCTTGTGTGAGACAGAAAGAGAGAGAGAGAGAGAGAGCGAAAGACTGTTCGTTTCTAACGATGATGATGGGTTTGTGCTAGCGCGTTACGGCGCGTGTAAGAAGCTGGTGTAAGACGCTGTGGCCTCTCCGCCTTATACTCTTTCAGCAGTCATGTGATGGCGTCGGCAAACGCGGTGCGCGTTCCGGCCTGTGTAAGGGGCTGCGTAAGACGCTGTGGCCTCTCCCCCCTTACTAGAGTGTACTGCATGGTTGCAACGCGTTTGTGCTAGCGTCACCTTAAACGCCAGATCCCAGCGTTCGAATAGAGTGTTTCTGACGTCTTTACATGATGATCGACTGGGCGAATTACACGGAAGATTAACGGTTTATCGGTGGTTCACTCCGTAGCTTCGCCCACTCATCATCATTCACCCCGTGGATATGCTGTGAATTTTTCTTTGACATTGCGTCACTGATTAGGCAGCACAATTGTGAAATCGTTCACACCATAAATAAAGCGAAGCGCCATGCGCTAAGGCAGCTATGGGCTTATTTCTGTCGCCTTCCTCCTTACCACTGCTGTTCCTCCTCAACTGGATCAGCTGCGGAGTGCGCGCTAGCGACGACTGCGCCTCCCGCGTGAGCGGCTGTGCCGAGCCCTCCGTATGGACATAGCGCCGCGATATCTTTACTGAGGTCGCCGGCCTCGTGAGCGCTAGTAATAGAGCGCCGGAGACTCGTGTGTACGCCGCCAGATGCCGCGACGATTGCGTTGGCTGAAACGAAGACCAGGGGAGCACATGGGTGGCGTAGTCCACGTCGAGCAGGAGCACGGTGTAAACTACGTGCACGTGACTGGTTAGGGACCAATCAGCGCCCCCCATCCATCGTTCGATGGCGGGGGCGTTTGAAAACGCCTTTTGGCGAGTCGCTGCGATCTTTTGCGATGCGCGTGTTCAAAACCTTATTGTAAATTACACACTTGACGCAGAGCGCTAAAATCTGTCCTCTAATGATACTAATAACTGGCTCTACCGGATAACCATGTTTGCACGAAATTGTCAAAACCGTTTCAGGGTCCGTTTAAGGAGCGGAGTCGCAGTGGTTAATCCGAGCGGAGTCGCAGTGGTTAATCAAGGTCCTACTTCTCTACCGAGTAGTTCATGAGTTCATAAACTGCAGGAATTACAGCCGTTATTCGACGATCGACACTACGACTCGCATGATTACTTGCTACGGTTTGAGTGCGTGGCAGCCACGCAAAAATAGCCACAAGATAAATGGGCCCTTGCAGTAATCATGTGTTTAAGTGGCGAAGCCTTAAGAGTAATCGGCCGCATCACTGCCACTGACTCACTCGATTACGACAAAGTGAAGAAGGCATTTCTACAAAGATTCAGGCTTACTGCTTAAAGCTGTCGAGAGAAATTTCGAAAGGCAAGACCGGAAGACGGAGAAGCAGGAAAGCATTTGGCTGCAAGGATTTCAGGATACCTAGATCTCTGGATCGACATGGCCAACATCCCCAGAACGTTTGAGAGCCTCAGAGATCACATGATCGCCGAGCAGTTTCATGAGTGCTGTAATGCGAAGCTGACAATTTTCTTAAAAGAACGGGAATGCAAGTCGCTTCAAGATCTCGCTGACAGTAGTGAACGACACCTTAAAACAAAGAACCCTTCTAACCTCGGGAAAGTATCTTACGATGCGAAAGAGGTTACCATGAACACTAGAATCTCAGAGAAAACAACCTCCGAAATGCATGTTATGCAAGCGTATCGGCCATCAAGCTCATGAGTGTCGTAGTGCACACAAAGAAGTTACTAAGTGCAATGTGTGTGGGAAAAGTGGGCGACAACTGCTGCAATGCGAAGGTGCAGAAATGTTGTCCAGTTCTTCCCCTTGTGTCCGTGTTTTGCACGCCTATTCTTTTCACTATGGACTCTTACCAACTCGCTCAGCTTTCTGTCCTTTTGAAAAAGCAGAGTTCGGCATGTGCCCATTGGGCCGCAACGAACGAGTGTAGCCTACCGGCACGCGACAAAGTTTTCCGACACCAGACAAGCATTCAACGCGACATAGCCTATGGAAAACCTGTTTTCGTTGTAAATGTATTGCCAGTCGTGGAAGGTTAAGTATTTGATCGGATAGTCCGAGTGCACATGGATACGGGCAGCAATACTGCGATTATGTGACGAGACTTTCTTCCATCATTATCTGACAAGAAATAAAAGTCGACTTATACTCACGGACGGGTCTGTTAAAGACGTCTCAGATGCTAGAGTGAATATACATACACCATACTATAGAGGTGAGATAAAAGCCTTGTGTATGAATCAACCACTGTACAATGCAGTTTCAGGCAATCTCCGCTGGGTGTCAGGGAACCCTACGACCCAGATACCAATTAGAGACGCGATGTGGTCGTAGAAGCGACGCTACATCGGCAAAGATCGGTACACAAGTTATACCTCGCTAGACTTCCGCCACGATCATGTCAAAAGAAGAAAAGATAACTCCGCTGCACGCCCCAGCGATAAAGATAGGCGACTTGACAAAAGAACAACTTGTGCAGTAGCAGCAAAAGTACAAGACGCTGAAGCCACTATTCGTTAAAGCAGGCGAAACCTTCGAGTCGCAGGAAGGCCGCTGCTATTCATTTTTTTGAGAAAGCTGGGCTTCTGTACCGCCAGTATCACCTTTATACAGTCAGGACGTTTAATCAGCTCGTCGTGCCAAGAGCCGTTAGGAGATCGATATTGTAGGCACAGGAAAGTTTAATGGCCCGACATCAAGGCATATGGCGAACAACAGATCGCGTTCTTACAGAATTTTACGGCCAGATCTGCACGGTGACGTGTAATCATTCGTGAAATACTGCGATTTTTGCCAGAAAACAACGCCAAAAGGTAAAGTCGGTGCTCCGCCATTAGGTAACTTGCTTATTATACGTACGCGTTTTGAACGTGTGGCAGTTTAATCGCTCCATTTTCACCAAAATCAGCACGCGAAGCGGTTCTCATGCAGCTGGTCTCTGTCGTCACCAAGATCAACCAAGATCATTTGACACCGGAAAAGGAGTCATCTAGTGAAAATGTCACGTGAGATTCCGTCTCCGAGTTTCTTCTGTACACAGACGCCCTCTTACGTGAAGCTAGATGCGGATTGCACTGAGGAACACCGTTCACAAATCTGCCATTTGTTCAACAAATATCAGGGAATTTCTTCGAACTTGCCAGGGAAGACTAATACCCCTGTCACACGGACAGCCTTAACTGCGGTTATGCTTAACCGTGGTTAGCAGGATTAACCACAGTTAGCGCGAACGCGGTTTGCCTGTGCTACACGGGCTCAGTTTAACAAACGAACGCCATCACGTGATCATCGTGTGAGCGAAAATTAGCACGCAACTTTTGTGGATGACAACAGAGAAAACATCACTAGAATGCACACCTATGTCGTGTCAGATTGTGCAATAACTGTTTGACTATTTTAAGTCTTCAATGAGGTGTAAATATTTAGTACTACAGCGGTTGTCAAAGAGAGTCTTTCAACATTGGCAACGTAGCCACCGTAAAAGCCAAGACTAGTCGGGACAATCCGCTGTGCAGCAAGCTCTAATGCGTCGTAGGATTATGGTGTGTCAGACCACTACATGGATTGTGCTGAGAACGCTTCGTGTCGTCTTGTAGGTGCTTTATTTCTTTTGTGTGTGTGATCGACGAGCTAGCGTGCGTGTGCTGTACGTCCGTGAGCTGAGCGTGGATCCGAGAGGCTTCGTTGCGCTGAGAATACCTCACGTGGTGTTGCGCGTGTTTATTGCTTTTAGTGATCGATTGTGTGTGTACGTTTATTTGTGCGACCCGAGAGGCGTGGTTCTGGGGAGAATTTGTCGTGTCGTGTGTGTGCGTGACCGAGTAGTTTGCGCGTGTTTGTGCGATTTACGAGAGGATGAGATGGCCCTTGGAAATGACAGGGACGGAATTTTGGGCCGCATTTGCTGTTTTCCGAGCGTCCGTGCAGCAGCGGCGCATGCAGCAGCTGTGTGTCATCTCCGAATTAGAGGCACTGGAGGCTGACATAGAAAGTGCGCGGCGTAGGAGCCGACAGCTTTTATTCCCTTACAAAAATGCTTATAGAGATTTAATTCAAGCTGCATTGAGTTTCGTCCATAAGATGTATTGTGTACAAATTAAATTCCTATCGACTTTTCCTATTGAAAATCACAAACAGATTGGTCACCATGTTTCAATTGGGTGTCTCCTTTTGCGTTCCAATTAAGCGTATTTTGAGTCAGTCAAAAGGACCTATTGACCTGCAAATGAGCTTGTTTTGCCCGTTTCTAATGAGTTGCAATTGAAACAGCAGCGAAGACTGGATATTCAGCTGTTATTGAGCTCGATCAAAAGACGCTGGTACGCAATAATGCAAGCCGCAATTGTAAAAAAAGAAAAAAAAAGCCTGCGCGTATCTACTGCGGATTCATATTCATAAACTTGCGTCCGCACCCAGGTTGAAATGATTTCCATTCCCAGCTGGGTTATGAAACGGGAAATTTTTCCAGACTGGAAATTTTCCAGTGGGGAATGCTCCCATTCCCAGCAGGAAATGGAGGCTGGAAATGAAGGCTGGAAATGGGAAAAGCTTCCAGCTGGGAATAATTTCCAGGTTCCATAACCCAGCTGGGAATGGAAATCATTTCCAGCTGAAAATGCTTGTCTAACTGCACTAAAAAAACCCCTGCTACCACTTCACAAAATTGGAATAATGCATCACAGCTAGTATGTAGAGCTCAAAGTAAAGCACCCCAGGTTTCTTTGCTGAGTAATGAATGGCCTAAGCTCTACAGCTGTGAAAATATGTTCAAGGGAATTAATAAAAACACTATTAGCATAAAAATGCACAAAGCTAACATCTACCTTATCTGTATGTTCGTTTAGCTCCTTCACCGACATTATTGGTCAGCGCCAGTATGCAGCAAGAGAAGTCACGCATGAAAACAGAACCCTTTTATTGCTGTCAGCCCTGAATCCCCCACTACTGTTGAAAACGCAATTTTTTCTTCCCATCCTGTATCTTCTCGCTCAAAATGTGAAGCACCTTTTGGGATACAGCAGTTGTGTCCACCTTGTTGAGTTCGCCCCAGTGGGACAAGCAAGCTACAAAGAAAAAAGAATCTGTAAGCACACTCCATGCACACAAGCCTGTTGTGGGAAATACTGACCATATACCACGTCCAATTTCTCTGGAGAAAGCTGCTTGCAAGGCAGCCCGCCTTTCCCTTGCTTTGTGGGGGCCACCTTTCCATTTATGAAGCGTTGGGCAAGAGTTTCAATGCCCCAAACGAGCTGCGCTGCTTCTCGCACCAATATAGTCGGTTTCTTATTTCCAAAGAGCTTTACAGCTTGTAGGGACGTTGTGTACACCTCGTTGCAGAGGTGGAATTGAAAAAGGGATGATTACAAAAATATACACATACTATACAGATATATGCAAACAGCAGTCTAAAGCACACTACATTTTCAGCGTAATCTTTGAAGACTACTTACACGTCCATCAGAAGTTTCTGAAAATTGTGGTGGAGCAGCAGGCTCCACGCTTTCACAATCTGTTAATAAAAACATCCAGGACTTGTAATACAGAAATCTAAATCTGTAGATAATCCAGTCAAAGGAAAGTTGGTATAAATATTTACCTGTGGCATGCTCAGGAGCTTTGTCATGCCGCCCCAGTTCTGTGCATGGTGCAGCAATGGCAGTGTCTATTGCTGCGTACATTTGTGAAACACACAAAGGTGCAAGAATTTTAGCAAAAAATGAGTTGTTTACAAGAAAACAGTATGGACTAGAATGACTTTTTCATACTCAAGCCATACGTTTGCCATCTACAAGAAAGCTGCGGATACCGTTCGTGTAACAAGCAACTAAATTTATTCTCTGTCACACCAACCCTGATACATTAAATCCAAAGCAGTATAACAAGATTTAATTTAGAGCATTTCGCAGTGCCTATGGCCTGCTTTAAGACAAATGGAAACACCGCAATGCATCAAAAGTGTTTCCTTGAAATTATTGCACACTGTATCACGTGCAGAATGCTCTTGCAAGGTGACACAGACAACTATTCACATTTACAGCTTCACCATGGTATAAGACACTTTTGTGAAGTCTGCTATTGCAAGAAAAGCACAATGCAATCCGTTGACCAAGCAATTGTTGTACTTACATTTGCTGCTCCCTTAATCACTACAATAAGTGAGCTGTGGCACTGGGGAAGGTGCTGGTGAGCAGTTCGCTGCTCCTGAAATTATTGCAGCCACGTTATTAGACATCAGTACTTATGTGTGAATCAAGTATCTTTTATCGCTACATATTCTTCTTCATCCAATATTTGAACATTGCAATACATGCTTACGTGGTTCATCCTTCCTCGCTTCCAGTGTTTCTTGGACTGTAAGGAGAAAGGTTCAACTGATAGTGAACTACACAAATGTTAAACCTATTTTATACAACTGCAAAAACACATGCAAGGTAAAAATCAAAATATATGGATGCCGACTCACATTGTGTCAGCTGGTCCACAAGTTTGTTTCTTAGCAAATTGATCTCAGCCTTAAGTGATGCGGTGAGCTTGCTTTCTCTCAGCCATGCACTGGCTTCTCCAGAAGCACGTTTCCTGTTCGGCGCTCTTCAGCTTGCTGGCAGGTACTACACTATCATCAGAGTCAGAACTGGACTCTGGCTCTGTGTGCTTCGAGTTGGTAGATTTCTGTACCTTGAAAAGACTACGAGCATACCAGGATGGAGTCTCTAATAGCTCGCATTTAAATTACTGATTTCACACATACGAAAATGAAATGGAGGAAAGAAAAAAGGTCAATAATACACACACACACACACACACACACACACACACACACACACACACACACACACACACACACACACACACACACACACACACACACACACACACACACACACACGTGTCGCCTCACACTGTAGCACACAATTCAAAATGTAAAAGAAAATAGACTGAGCACACAGCAAAGTTAAAAACCAATTCACACCTCCTTGCCTGGAGCTGCCGCAGGCTTCCTGGAGCGTTCTCGAGGGAGCTTCTGGTCACAGGGAAAGTCTCCCTCAACTGGGCGATGGGCTTGAGTGGGAATCTGCAAAGTTGACAACACTGCAATACACAGGGGCACAGCTGGAATGCCAGGAGAAGACCTGTGCAGTACCTTTGCAGCATCAGCAACATTTCGAGACATGTGTTGGGAGTACTTTGCCAATATTTGATTGTATTGGTCCTTTTTTGTTGCCGCTACCGTCTTCTCTTGGCTATGCAGCTCCTGCAGCGAAATATGCATAAGTACTTGGACCATGAAGTGTAACGTGAATCGTCTTATTACTCAAAACCTGAACATTGACATTCTGCTTTATTTACCCGTCTTGCTGTTTTTGTTTTTGTCTGCGTCTGCTCCTCCTCCTCAGATTCCACATCTGAAGGATTCAACTTCGGAATCTTAGGCCGTTTGAGTGCCAATTGCTGCTGCATTTCTTTCTTCGATGCTGCAATGTAATTAATACTAATGCATTATTACATTGGTTTTGTGGAAGTTTAATTGCGTCAAACTAACAAAAACAGCAGTAACACTGTAAAATTTCTTTTTCAAAAAGAGCCACTATTTTCAAGCACATTAAATAATGATGCTTAAGTACGTGGGCTTCATTGCTGCAATTCCTCCAGAATGTTGCATTCAAACATCACTTAAAGCCAAACGCGAATTCAGAACCTTGAGTATGGCGCCAACCTTAGAGATTAAGTGAAGCACATACATTTACAAACTTTGATGAAACTATCAATTTGAAGTACTGTCTAGTTGATGGTACGTATGTAATATATCAACTAGATTTTTAGAAATTGCACGTGTTCAAAGCCAAACACGTTTTTTTACTTCATATAAATCAGCCAAGCTATATCGCATATATTATTAACAGAGAAAATGTCTGTTCTGCAGGTCAATTTCACCTATTACTGTTGCGAAATAAGAGCAGTGGCCTAATTCCGAAGCGTACGTGACCGCGTGCACTCGGGACATCGACACTAGATTTCGAAAATCATGACGATATCATCATTAAACGGGTACGCCAATTTCACCTAAGAACACGCGGAAAAATGAAAAACGTCAGTGTTAAACCGCGTGATTATAGCTGCAAGAATTAAATATACTACAGGACATGTGAGTACAAATGTATAGGAAGATGAACTATATAAAACCCAGAACATCGATCGACTTCCAATATTCAACCACCCTTCTTAGCAAAGCCAAAACTGTAACTGTCAGAAAGATGAACACTAATTTGCACTGTAGTGCTATGCCTATAAGCACTGAATTTGTGCACTGAAAATCACCTGCACGCCATCGTACCCCATTAGGCTCAATAATATGCGTTCAACATACTGAAATCTATCTTGCATATAACACACAATGAAACAAGATACTTTAGAATTTGTATCACATAGTCACCGATGTTTTCCTCATTGGCCTCATCGTGCCAATAGGCCGTATACGTCGTTCTGTTGTCAAAGTCATTTAAGTCTTTTGGCTGAAAATTCAAGATGACCTTTGCTGGCATTATATACATTGCGTTGTTGCCGATTTCTTCCACAAAACGCACGTATGCGTACATGATTTCTTTAAATGTGGCGCGGTATCAACTGGGAAAACGCGGGTAGCCGCCACCGCACAGACAGCCACAGATCGAGCCAGCCAAGCCTACAAAGCACTCTACGACAGCTGACGACGGCGCCGACGGACGATCCACGTGCCTCATGGCTGCTCATGTGCGCGTGAAAATGTAGTTCGCTTATATTAACGATGTTACAATTGAAAAAAGGCAAACAAGGGCATTTAAAAAAAGCTTTTGTCCGTAGTATGCTTAAATAACTTGCTAAGAATTAAGTATACATCTTTAATAGTATTTAAAATATCGGGACCGCGGAGTAATACTTTTTTTTTTGCATCACCAGTGGTTGTTGCACGCCACTCCAGAGAATGCTTAGCCTGGCTTAGTACTCCGCTCTGTCTGTATTTGTGCGTGTGGTTCGTGCTGTCGGTGCAGACATTGTGCAATGGGTCCACCTAAAAGGCGGAAAATGTATTTGGATCCTGGATCAAGCGATAAAATTCCAAGAAAGACAAAGTGGCGTCTTCACAATTCAACATGCGATAGTTCGTAGATGTCATCTCGTCAAACAGTGGCGAACGATGCTACGCCGGCGCCTTCATCGGGAACTTCGCAACGCGAATTGTCATCGCCAGACTCATTCAGTGACGACGACAGTGACGCAGCGCGCATTCCTCAACTGGAGGCATTTCCGGACATGGACTGCGACGAAGATTGGCACGAATATGTTTCATTTCAAATGAACGATGACGAGCCACCGAAAGGACCTCCTCCTGGCGCCTGTACATATGAGAATGTGCCTGACGCTGGAACAAATGGCATGTTTTTTGAAGAATTGTTCGAACCATTTAACGATGAGGGCACGCTGACCACAGGCGATGAGTACATGACGATATTGGACCTCGCCGTAAAGTGCGGCCTCTCATGGACAGTAATTGAGGCCATCCAGAAAACGTACAACAACCTGTTGGGGAAAAAAGCCTTTCCGGAAAGCAGATATCTGTTTAGGAAGCTTTGATGTGTTGATGTCAAAGACATCACGTTTCACTTTTATTGTCAACGTTGCAAATGACTACTTGCCGAGACGAATGGTGATTTAGAGGAGCGACGACGAATTCAAGTTGAATGTCGGTCATGCCACTCGATGTACGTTGGACGTGACCTCGTGCATTCGGGTAGCTTATTTGTGCGCCTCCCCCTCGCAAAACAGCTCGAGTCTGTTCTTTCTAGCCAGACAGCCAGTACAGCTGTGATGGCCAGCCTGTCAAGGAGTTCAGAAAGCACTTCTATGAGTGACATCACCGACGGCTCACACTATCGGGCTTCGAGGAACAAGGTTGGCATGGCTGCGCACGACTTGACAGTGACTGTAAATAGCGATGGCAGTCCCGTTTTGAAGTCGTCCAAGTACAGTATGTGGCCAGTCCAGATAACCCTTGATCAATTGCCACCATTGCTGCGATGGAAGAATGTGATGATGCCGCTACTGTGGTATGGGAATGAGCACCCCAACATGACGCTCTTGCTCGAAGCTTTTGTTGTTCAGCTGCAGAAACTCAACGCAAGGGGTATAAGTTGGACATTCAACAACACCCAGATATGCTCTAAAGTAAGTAAAGATGTCCAATGCAGGAATAACTGTCCTAGCTGTAAATATATTAGCTTGCCTATACATTTGTTCATTTCGCAGGTGTACTGTGTCTGCTGCTGTGCAGACTCACCAGCAAGAGCGACAATGCAGCACATGACAGTTGAATGGCTATTACGGCTGCAGCTGGTGCTACCATCCGGGCAACAATATAGACGGTAAGTTTGCATACAGGCGCAGCGTTCTCCAATACCACGTACATTGTGCAGATCAGCATATTTTGTCTTGGTCATTGTGTAGATGTTTCGTGTGTGTCATCTGCAAATTTATCTTATTGAGATTTGACCCACAGCCTATCACACTGTACATAAGATTTCAACATATCAGAACAATTTGCTTCTAATTGCATTTTTAGTGTTGTCTTTCTGTTCAAATGACATTTGAACAGCAAACTCAATCATCACTACTGTTGAATGTACATGTCACCTTATTATTTTCTTTTCTTTTTATTCAATAGGCACCGTAAAGTACTGCATAAGCGAGCCATATTCTGACCGCACAGATCAAGAAGTTGTGGATGACATGGTAGCTGCCTGCCACAGTGGTTCCACGGTTCACGGAGTCAAGGGCCCGTCTCCGTTAATCAACCTGCCTGGATTTAGCCCTGTATGGTCCTGGTGCCCGGACTATATGCACTGTGTATTGCTCGGTGTTAGCAGACAAATAACTGAGCTATGGTTTTCAGTGTGTGGCGCACGCTATTATTGTGGGAGACCGTCTACCATGACTGTCATTAATACTAGGCTTTGTTCAATCAGAATGCCCGAGTGCATCTGCCGTCAGCCAAGAGCACTGACCGTTCGTAAGTATTGGAAAGCTTCAGAGTGGCAGTGTTGGTTGCTGTACTACAGTGTGCCATGCCTTACTGATGTACTGCCTAAGGACTACCTAGAACATTGGGGACTTCTTGTAGAAGGGACATATCTGCTCTTAAAGGACTTAGTGTCATCATCAGACATTGAACGCAGCGCTCAGCTTCTAACAAAGTTTGTGATTGGTGTGGAGTACCTCTATGGTGAAAAGAATATGACATATAACATTGACCAGTTGCTTCATATCCCAAAGTCGGCAGTCCTCTTTGGCCCTCTGTGGGCACGCTCTTGTTTCAGTTTTGAAACAAACATGGGCAAGCTGCTGCGACTTGTCACTTCTAATGGAGTAGCCCTGCAAATTGCCACACGGCTGCTGCTTCACAGCAGTCTGTTTTCTCTCAAGGCATTGGCAACTGACTATGCGTTGTCACTGATGGAAGAGAAGCCCAAAAAAGTCTTGGACAAAATTGAACCTCTGGGAAAGGGTGAAGCAGTAGACACTAGCATACTTCATGTCCACTCACAGTTTCAGGGGCACGAAGTAATTGAATAGAGGCGTATAACTGTGAGTGGCGCCATCATCACTTCAGAAAAGTACTCGAGGCACACAAGGATCAATAGCACAGCCCTGATCTTGCCTGATGGTACTTACGCTAAAGCGAAAAGGATATTTTACTCAAGAGGAGAGTCTAGTGAACGCTTCCACATTCTTTCAAATGTGTACTCATTCACTGCTTTGACGCCGACTGAACACATAAAGATTGCAAGGCAAGGAGAGGAAAGGGTGTTCGAGATTGACAAGTGTGCCCTCCCTTGTGTATACTTTGCTTTCGGCAGTCAAGAATTCTTTTGTAAATTAGTGAACAGTTGTGAATGGTCATAGATAAACTGACCCATGAGGAGAAAGTTTTGTTTTGTTTTTGTTTTTGTGGGGTTTCACGTCCCAAAACCAGTTCTGATTATGAGAGACGACGTAGTGGAGGGCTCCGGAAATTTCGACCACCTGGGGTTCTTTAACGTGCACTGACATCGCACAGCACACGGGCCTCAATATTTCGCCTCCATCGAAATGCAGCCGCCGCGGCCGGGATTCGACCCTGTGACCCTCGGATCAGCAGCCAAGTACCATAGCCACTAGACCACCGTGGCGGGCCATGA
>JABSTT010005200.1:0-16960 GCA_013339685.2 Hyalomma asiaticum
AAACAGCAATAAAATATATCATTAAAGGCAACAAGCAGAGAGCAAGTCGTCTGTGATGGAGCATGCCTAGTTTTCTTAAATCACAGGTTAAACCGATGGCTAACTCACCATGAAAACTTAAAAACCTTACTGTGACCATTTGAAAAGGTCGTAATAATGATCACGTTTTTCACATAAGGGGTGGAGTTGTGTACGGAACGCCACATCGCATAAACGCGTAACCTGCGTTTTATCACACGTGTTCTAAGCTGCCGAAAACGGGCTAGTTGACAAACGCAAATGTTTGGTCTAGGCACACATCACGATGGAAGATTAAACATTATATTGGTGCGCTTGTGTCACACCGGGTGCTGTTTGATCCGAGAAATCGGCGCCGATTGGAATCGATCGCGATCTAATGTGTTCGGTGCGTCTGAAATCATATGAAACGTACTCATTATATAATGAAGTCAGGTGCGGCTGAGTCACGCAAAATACTATGGTTTGCTTACGAGTACACTATTTACGAACCAAACTTTCAAGTTAACCTGCCTACATCTATAGCCCAAGCTCACACCGAAAGATAAATTAGCTAGGGTGCGACGATGTCCATTGGCGGCAATACGACAGGCGTCGCTCTCATTAAAAAAAAAAAAAAAACGCACGGCAACAAAACGTGGGCACCGCGACGTATGCTGTGCGGCGATTCATGTTGAGCGCGGCTGCTTTGGTGTCCCGAGTGCTGCTTCGAACAGTACACATCACTGATAAGGCTCCAACTACGAGAAACACCTTTACGATGGATTTTTAGCCTTAGGCAGCTTTCACGTTTTGCTATCCACTTCAGCCGTCAGCGCGATTGTCTGTCGTGGGCGGAATGCGACGGCGCCCGAATTGTACCTTGTAATTAGGGAGCTTAGACTAACGTCTGCGCATCGCCTCTGTGCCATTAGAGTATGCATTGAGCTTTATCTGCCTTTGAATAAGTGGGCAAAAGAAATCTGCGCGCTCTTTGTGGGATTCCAGTTTTCTCGCCTGGTCGCTGCGCTCTTTCCGTTCATCTGTCGCGAAACGTAACGTTTTGACTTGCGATAGCAAATAAGTTGCGGACCGCAGACTGCATCCTGGCACCACACAACCTCGCCCGAGTTGCCAGCGCTTCATCACAATAATTCTATCAGCGGAAAACATCGGAACACAAGCATCCGCGGCCACCGACGCACGCTGAAACCACGCGAAAGCAAGCTAAACAGGAAGTTTTATAGGGCACGTTTCCGGTGAACGCACAATGTTGCCAGAGAACGGAAAGCGCTGGCGAAACCGTCTATACACATTGTATTTCAGGTGTACGTAACTGGGCGTCGCCTAGTAATTTGAACAGCACATGGTTGACCACTTCACTCACGTTTCTTAATAGATTGCTTCCAACTTGTTCACTGTGCCTGTAAACATTTTCCTGCATGCTCACCAGCGCACTTCTGGACATGGAGGACATCATGAACCTCTGCGGCGCAAGCAGCGGCAATGTCAGTGGAGGGCAACAGTGGCAGGCGCGCACTACCGACACCATGTTCTTGCCACTCTTGCTGCTGCTTGAGCTGCCGCTACGATGTGGTTCCCGCTGATGAGGGCCGGCTACCCTGAAGGTGACCATTGGTATTCAATATATTTTGTATGGACAGCACCGTGAAGTCATACAGAACGATAAGCTAATTTATAAACAATGCAGGGATTCCTTCGAGTAGCCTGATAAGTTTCTCCTCCTGGTCGCTGCTTGCGGCAGCTTCGACTCCAAAGAGGCCTCCCTGTCATCCGGTGAAGGAAGTTTCACACGACGCTCTCAAGTGCAAAGCAGGACGGCACTTCGATGGACAATGCGCGATCCAAGCAGCTCCGATATGGCAAGCGTCTAAGGAAATTTGTACAGGATGCTATGATTGATCACGACTTATATGTCGCTAATAGGGTAATTAATCTCGTTTATGAACAATATTCGTTAGATGTAATAAAAGCTTTGTAAAGCGTCCTACCTGGCATATTATTTCGAGCAGTGTTCACTCATCGTGAGTTCGTTGTAATTGTAATGCGAAGTCTTCCAGCCGTACATACTTATTTCGTGACCGCTATTCTTAGTAGTGCCATCGGAAGCTTGCTTCGTTGCTACAGAACGGCCGAAAATGGAACCATTCCTCAACGTGTACTGTAGCTTTGCCTTTAGACGCGTTACTTAACGCTAGATCACTTGAACAGCGTTTTCGTGAAGCATGATGAGACATCATAATTTCAATTTAAGTTTATTTCTCATGCAGTAATCCATTACGGTGGTATATAGAAGAAGGCAGCGGTTATATCAGGGTACTTGATTACACTTTCACAGCAGTACACGGCAGAAGCCTACTGTTTTTGTGAAAATGTCAAGTCAAATAGAGCCATGCATCTGTAGCATAATAATGGCGGTTGCTTACAAATGCTAGGCAGTAATGGAGCTACTGGAATTCGAATGTTCTTTACTGTAATGAGTAATGTGTAACGAATCAATTTGGTGGGCTGCTAGTGTAGTAACGTTATGACTTATTTCAAGCGAGTAATTAGCAAGAAAATCACCTTAGTTTCCAGAATTCTACTTCCGTTTTCCAAGCAGCTTGTGGACATGGAACTGCAGGATTCCGTCCACAGAGCATCTACGGCGAGCAACTTCAACAGAAAAAGTTCAAACTTGTCGGCGCCCCAACGAGGAATGTACGGCAAACGTCAAGCCAGAAGTCACGTACGCACAGGACTATTGTTTTTCTTATAAACAAGACCGGGGAACAATTCAGCCATCAACTGACGACATCAAACGTCGTTGGAATAAATGCTGGGGATCCACGCGAAAAAAACCACGGTATGAAGTGCTCGAAAAAGCACGACGAAAGGCACGCCGTACTGGAGAGCTCCGGAAAGCCATACAAAAATTGTCTATTACCTCGTGACCTTAAATGCAGGGGCCTGCACACAGAGAAAGGGGGCGGGGGGGGGGGGGTGAAGGGCGGTGTGTTCGTGGCAAGGGCAATGGCTACCTTTGGACTACTAAGGAAGGGCGTAAAATTTCTGACAGAATCACAAAAACTAGATAATATAGCTTTATTGATGGTATATACAGTTCCCATGGTGTAGGGCATGATTGAACCAGATCTCAAACTGTCTTTCTCAGAATCCGAGTACCCGCTTCGTTCATCCGCTTCTTTCTCTCGTAATGACTTCTCGAACTTAGTGATTCCTAGGGCCATTATGATTAGTATTGGACGCATTTCCACAATGCAGAAATAATTTTCGAATGTGCCGGATGCGGGTAGTAGGGGGAGGATTGGACGGACAAGAATTGGCCCCCTCTCACACGGCAGTCTGCACAACCTTATATAGTCAAAGGAGTGCGGATACCAGAATTTTGCATTCTATTGGCTAGAGTTTAGACTTTGTGTGCTTATAACAAAAGATTTGACGAATTTTGAACGAGAAAAAATGGGTTAAAGGTGATCTGGAAGAAAAAACAAGCCAAAAGGGACGCACGCAGCAAAATTGAATTAAACAGGATAGAGGCTGGACTAGCAACCTCAGCCTTCAGCAACTTCAGCAGGCTGTACTATCAACGCTTTAGCCGGTCTCCGGCCCAAACGTTGAATAAACGCTTCCCCGTTTGCGAGGGTAATGCGCACATTGCTTCTCGGCTGCTTACTGTGATCCAGATGACATAAATTATGGGGCCTCAAACTCCCAAAGCGCGGTAACTTCCTGTACCTGCCTTGGAACCCTCGGCCATATGGAGAAACGCTACCAACGCTATAGCCAAAGAAGTCACCGAGCCTAATGACGTTATTACTGTTAACTTTAATGACGTTACTGGCAAGGTCACAGTGTAGAGGGTGTAGACGGGATGACAGCGAGTAGATGGTATCCCAGGGAGCCATTGGTTCCTAAATTGCTTGGATGAAGAGCCCACGTATAGAGTCGAAAATGTGACGATGGCTGAATGACGACGGAAATCAATTGTGTCGTCAGAAAACCCATGTGACCACAAGAACAAGATAGGCACGGGGGCCCATTCGTGTCTACAGAACATCAATACCAGCGAGATAGAAAATTACATCATCAGTGTTAAAATTCATGATGCATCGATCAAAGCATCTAAGAACTCCACAAGGGGTTGCTTCGTAAAATGCCGTAAAAAAAATTCATTTGTAAAGTTATGCTCCTTGTTACTCAAATTTCTGCACTCTACTGGTAACTAAGCTTGCTTCAGGTACGGACATGTATATCACAGGACATACATGTACTTTACCGCTTTTGATGTGCAAGTCTAATGCAGATTATGTATTACTTTTAAAATCGTGTCATTTTGCCCAACCGGATGATACGAAACGTAAGAACGCAACTGGTATATAATTTCATAACATCAAACATTGTACACTTTATGTATATTGATCCAACTGGGCAAAAATGTGCGCCCTGCCACGGTAGTCGGCACTCGGCTTCTAAATCACCTAATTTCTATGCAGCTCCTGTTTCTACCGTAGAATTTATTCGAAGCTTTACTTGTAGTACACATAATAAACATTGTCTTTACCCGAATTCTTTGAAAAGGTGGACGTTGCTTGCATGACAATTCCCAATATGTAAGAACAAAAAATTTATATAGCTTACTCAGAGCTAGGTATAATAATGCGCATATTGACATGCATGAACTGACTTAATCGTGCGAATGCGCCATACATATCAGTTATTGTCATATTAAAGATAACTGGTAAGTGCGACTCGAAGACAACACAGAGGAAAACGCACCGAACGCAGGCAAACTTGTCCTGTGTTTGTGTTCTTCACTGTTTTTTCTTCGAGTTGCGCTTACCAGTTTTCTTCGAGACTAATACGAACACTGGCAATACAAATCGAAATTACGAATTGCGCGCCATTCAGTTTAAGCGCTAGTTTATTCTGAAGCAATCAGAGCTTTCTGAGTGTTTACGCGCATGAAATGGCACGACTGTTACTTGATGGCCAGTAGGTGAAAACCTCCACGCACGCATCTAGTCCTGAACCCCTGACTCGGTATGGGGTCATTCACACACTATTTGTGGTGCATACTACACGAATCCATACTGTCTTGCATGATTTAACGATGCTACAATGTGTGAAACGGGACCGGAAGGTCACGCTGCAGGCGCAGGGCTAAAAGTAAGATCTAGCAGAAGCATGCGACGCCATCCGCTTTTTTCCCCCTCAAATTACCGCACCTGTCCTGTTTTGGTATTTCTTCCCTCGTTCTCTCACCGTGGCCATCATACAGTTGTAGTCCTGTCGTCACTGCCACAAAGGCGTAGCGCACGCCTCGTAAAAATCAATTCCAGCAAAGCCTTCCAATTGCTGTTTCTAGGAACGTTGTTCTTGCTGAGATCGTAGTTATAATACAACTCGCATTGAAACACTAAGCTCTTTTTCAATAATACTTCTAGCTTAGTATAAGATTTTGGGGATCGATGACGGGGATCGCTCCCGTGGCGACGCTATAGCGGCGATGAATTCATAATGATAATGAAGATCATGCTGCGACAAATACGGCGTGTACAAGAACATGAGATATTAACGCTGCAAGCAGTTGCACAAACATGCCTATATACGGTACGTACCATTACCAAAGAGCGAAAAAAAAAGGACAGCAAATATCGGCCACGAAACACAAAACAAGCATCGCTGAAACTATCTAGGGTGTTTTGTAACGTATATATCTACTGCGTTCCGCTTATCCCTTTGGCATTAAAACTTCACTAAACTGTTGATCGCTGGGCCACAAGTTCCCTAAACAACACATGGCACTTTGCAAGTGATTATGGCAAGCCGATCCGTCACTTTAACCCCAACACTATATCGACGCGGTAGCCTAGGAAATTTGGAAACCTCGCGAGAATAATACTTTAGCGGTTACGTCTATGGCCCAAGGATACAAGTTCAATTTACCTATTGCTAATTGTCCTGCTTTGAATTTTTTTATTATCAGTTTTGTGCACACTACCGCGGACCCTGACTGTTGCTGTAGCGATGCCTCCAAAGTCGCGTATCACGGCCGCGGCGGCTGCATTTCGATGGAGGCGAAATGTTCAGGCCCGTGTGCTGTGCGATGTCACTGCACGTTAAAGAACCCAAGGTGGTCAAAATTTCCGGAGACCTCCACTACGGCGTCTCTCATAATCAGAGCAGGTTTTGGGATGTTAAACCCCATAAAGCAATCATCAAATCCAAAGTAGCGAACGCCGAAAGCGTTCTTTCTCCTTATACATTCTACCACTGCTGGCGCCCGACCGAGCCGCTGATGAATAACAATTTCGCATGCGCAATTACGGATTCATGACAGCGCCTGTCGTAATCGCAGTACTGCTAAAAGGACGGGCCTTCTCGCTCTAGTCAAGGCGATAAAATAACGTATAATATGGCGCCTTCAAACCGCAGTTGTCACTATTGCTTATTGGAGATTTTAGGTGCCACCGCTTTCCCAACCAGATGACGTTCGACGATTAATAATTACGATCCCTTCCACTACCGGGAAAATGGGAGCAAGCGAAGATTGTCACTGCATTTTTCCGGCATTAAATGTTGTAGCGAAATATGCAGGATAACGAAAATAGTCACGATAAGATAAAGGACCATACAGCGTACAGTGGGAAGAAAGATGGTTGGTGTTAAGAGACAGAAAACCACCGCAGTGGAGAAGGGAACAGACAGGAGTAGCTGATATCCTTCATTCAAGGGAAACCACTGGACCTAGGCCTGAAATGTAATGCGACGAACTGACTACAGAAGGCCAGTGAGAACGACAGCTTGGTTGTCACGACCTGGAAAACGCCGCAAGGGAAAGCAAAAAATTTGGTGGTGTGGTGAAATTAAGAAGCTCGACTATATAAAGAGGGATCAACGTGCCGAACGCCGCGTATATGAAATAAATGGGCTATGTCTTCGTCCTACCGTGGACCTGATGCCGAAGATTCGCACACAAGGGCCTTTCTTTGTTTATTTATTTCTTTTTTTTCCGTCTGTCTTTCCTTCTGTCTCTCGTCTTTATTTTTCTCGCTTTCCTTCTTGCTGTGTTCCTTTCCTTTGTCATTTCTATTGATACTGTGATTTTCTTTCTTTCTTTTTTCCTTTTTCTTTACTAATTTACTTCGCTTTCTTGTATTCTAGCTTTCTTTCCTTCTTCTCTTGTCTCCTTCGTAGAATATCAAAGATGTTTGTCAGGCTCAGATAAGTTAGCACCTTTCGCCGAATGAGCACTGAACAGTGTGCACGTTTTAGGGGCGCGCGCCTTGCTTTCACGATGATGATTGCTTCCGTGTATGGACTCGCAGTGCGAACAACACCAACGACGCTGACACTTATGAGGCAGTACAAGCTTCATTAAAAAAATAAAACGTATTATACCGCATGATGGCCTCAATACTGGTATGTTGACACACAGAAAAAGGAACCGAGACTTTGGTTCACTGCAGATGCCTTTCCCCCTCGGAAGCTTTTCTGTTTGTCGACGTCAGTAGCGCCTTCCTGTCAAACGAAGACGATGAAGAACACGTGACACCTAAGCACGCGCAGCTTACTACCCCAGAAGCGAGTGACACTGCTAGGGTGGCTAGAATGGGGAGGTGTGAGCAACGGCGGCGCAAACGTGACCCCAAAGCGCACCGATGCCGCAAGGGGCGCTCTAAGCATGAGCGCAGGGAATGGTAATAGAGAAACTACTTCTTAAGCGAATCAGATTTTTATTTTGAAAACAACAAACTTTTATCAAGTGCACAATATGGCTACCTGAAAGCAAAAAGTACTGAACTAGCCTTACTGACCTTAACGGAAAAAATTAGGCAAAATATTGAAAATGAGCTCCTCACCATGGGTGTATTTATTGACTTAACAAAAGCATTCGACGTTATTAATCACAAGAAACTGCTGTCAAAACTAGAGCTCTACGGTATTCGTGGCACTCCTAACACGTTAATAGAAAGCTATCTGACGAATAGACAACAGTATGTGTGCATCAATGGACGAAATTCTGATAAAAAACCCATTAGTACAGGTGTCGCGCAGGGGTCAATACTAGGACCTTTCTTGTTCATTATATTCATAAATGATCTCCCATCGTACATACTGGAAGAATGTGTCCTATATGCGGATGACACAAATGTGTTCATAGCGGCTAAGACCGAGAAAGACTTGTACCAAAAAGCTAATCACACTCTGAACAGGCTCTTTTACTGGTTACACATAAATGAACTAATTCCAAATCTTGCTAAAAGCAACTTTATAATTTTTTCTGCCAAAAATGTGCCACTTAGTAAGGATGGAAAGTTGCTTTCTAACGGAGTTGCTCTAGAAAATGTTAATCAAACAAAATTTTTAGGATTAGTGATAGATGAACATCTGACGTGGCACAATCATGTGCACGATGTGACTAGGAAGATTTACAAAAACATACCAATATTTTATAAGCTAAGGTATCTCTTTCCACTACGCACCATTCTGATCCTTTACCGTAGTTTTGTTGAATCATATGTGTCACATTGTATTTCAGTTTACGGACTTGCGTATCCCACATCATTACAGCCAATTCAGGTAGCACAAAATACAGTTCTGAGAATAATCTGTTTTACTCAACGTACTGAGTCCATATCATTTGCTTATCCCCTATTGCATATTCTAACACTACATTGTCACATTCGTTTCCGCATCGCAGTTCTTACATACAAATTTCTAAGGAATATTAGACACCGTCCGTCACTTCAATTTCATCGACAGGCTACGCACTATCCGACACGTTCCTCTTTACTATCGTTGTTAGCAGTTTCACGTGTTCGCACAAATTATGGAGCATTTTCTTTTATCCACACTGCAGCTAGTCTTTGGAACGCATTTCCTCAAGAACTAACTTCATCACCATCCATTCAGCATTTTTCTAACTCTCTGCGCCAGTACTTCCTGTGTAATTCCTAAATTTATAGAAACTCTGTTTCCTTTCGTGTATACTGTACCGATCAGCTTTTTTTGCATACTTCCGTTTCCTTTTACGCATTGTTTAACGTTTTATTTTGTTTTGTATACGCCTATGTATAAGGTCTTATTACTCGGATATAAATAGCATCATCTGTCAAAGGGACCCCTTCCACAACTCATGTAGAGTTCTGGGGTCCCAACTGTATAAATATTATGCATTGTATTCCATTTTGTTATAAATAAACCGGATTGATTGATTGATTGACGCACTGCGAAGCGCTCCTCGCACACTGAGAGCTACTTCGAGTTTAGAACCGTAAGTGTGTGTGTGTGTGTGTGTGTGTGTGTGTGTGTGTGTGTGTGTGTGTGTGTGTGTGTGTGTGTGTGTGTGTGTGTGTGTGTGTGTGTGAAAAGAGGCTCCACAGCGCAAAGGCTTCGACAAAAGGCAGACTGCAGCATGGCGAGGCCAGGGGCGAGAGACCTTGGTGATTCGGCTTAACGCAAATTGCACCTGGTGCAGATGAGCCTGACTGCTCAAAGCGACGCGACATTTAAGTGAGGTTTTTGTTTATAAGGTAACTTTGCTAGTGGAAAGAAGTTGTATATCATTGATAGCTGCCCAGCAAAGTATAACGCAAGCGCCCGCTTGTGTTCTTTTTATTCTTATCGCTGCTGTAAGAAAAAAGAAAACAAGAAAACAAACCAAATGTTTTCATAAAATGCGCGCATACTTTCTGCAGATCTTTATGGCCAAAATACACTTATTAATAGAATAGTACTTGATATTCAATGGCTCCCTTGATTTTATTACATTTCCTATTTTGGGATACGGTATTTTTTGCAAATGGACTATGTGCCGCAATAGCTCAAGCACTGTAAAATGCGTCTTGTATTAAAGCCCATCTCTAGTTCTATTATACGTATATATCTCTCACCATCATCCACTATGTTGGAATGAAGACGCCGATGTTCGAAAACCGTTTATTGCATGTGATGGCAGGAACACAACTGACATACACAGCCGAGTCGCCGTGCTTTTAACAGGATAACAGCGTCAACAAAGGATGCGCGCGCATGCTCTACGCCTGAACAACAAATGATAGATAACATCACAGACACGTTTCACGCGATTACAACACTCCTCCCCAAACAAAATCACAGCCGGTCGTACATCAGTCGATCTGGTGGACGCGTCACCCGAGTGCTACGTCTAAGCACAGGAGGGGTGGCTGTTTGCTGCGGTGACGACACTGCCGGTTGTACTGAACGATTTTCCCCTTCCAAAACATCACTTGCATGCGGCAACGACATTTCATCACCACAGCCTTCCACATACTCAGGTTTCAAAGAAGTACAACGCAGGTGATCGGCGTGCACAAAGCGCGTTTGCTTGTCAACGTACACCAGGTACGTCACCGGAGATTTCACGCTCACCACCTTTCCAGGCCGCCACTTCACAAGTTCACCACGAACAGTACGCACGAGCACATAATCTCCAACAGAAAACGCTCTGGGCTTGTCCCTACGCTTATTTGCACTGCGCACTTCCCTGTCGGACTTAGCTTTGATCGTAGCTTCCATGTCTGGTTTGAGCAGAGATAGTCTTGTGCGCAACTTTCTCTTTAAAAACAACTCTGCTGGTGTTTTACCAGTGAATGTGTGTGGCGTAGTTCTGTACGCGAAAAGGAAGTTATCAACTTTGTGTTGCAAGGATCTAGAACTTTGGCTCCGTTCATCCTCTAGCAGCTGCTTCAGCAATGACTGTTTAACAGTCTGCACTGCTCGTTCTGCTGCGCCGTTCGATTGAGGATGATAAGGCGGAGTCAAAGTATGCTTAACGCCGTTCGCATGCAAGAAATCCTCGAACTCTTTTGCTCGAAACTGTGGCCCATTGTCCGTAACTATCTCATGAGGCAACCCGTAGCTTGCAAACAGTGACCTTACAGTTTCGACAGTCTTTTGCGCAGTAGTTGAAGTCATTATTTTTACATCTACCCACTTAGAGTGTGAATCGACTGCGACCAGAAACATCTTGTTTTCTTTTTCTGCAAAGTCAAGGTGCACTCGCTCCCAACTGTTAGTACACCATCTCCATGGGGTCAGTGGCGCTGGCTGGCCTACTGGTCTTACACTCTGACAGATGTGACATTGTTTTACAGATTGTTCGAGGCAACTATCAATTCCGGGCCACCATACCATTGATCTTGCCAAGGCCTTCATTTTACTGATACCTATGTGTTGTTCATGTAGCAACGACAGTACTTCCTCCTGAAGAACACGGGGTATAACGACTCGGTTCTCCCAAATTAAGCAGTCCTCATCTACCGAAAGTTCAAACCGCCTCAAAAAGAAAGGTTGATACTGCACATCCACAGATGACGGCCAGCCATGCCATGTCATTTCACGTACAGCGCTCAAAACAGAGTCTTTAGACGTTTCACGTGCGATGTCCTTCGTTGTTAAGGGCAATTCTCTGACCGGGGAAAAGTAAAAAATCTTATCTACATCATCAGTGTTTTCAGACAATGGCAGACGTGACAACCCGTCAGCATTGCTAATCTTTGCCCCTGACTTGTGTAAAATGCGGAAGCGGTAGTTCGACAGAAAAATGGCCCAGCGGTGGACTCTTGCCGCTGCCACAGCAGTGCTGTGGTGTTTTGCTTCAAATATTACCGTGAGTGGCTGGTGATCAGTGATAACAACGAAGCTGCGGCCATAAAGATACTTGTGAAATTTCTTTATGCCGAAAATGATGGCGAGTGCTTCTTTTTCGATGTGTGCATAGTTTCTTTCTGCTTGTGACATTGATCTGGAAGCGAATGCGACTGGACGTTCAACGCCATGCACAACGTGCGATAACACTGCGCCCAGCCCGTAAGCAGAAGCATCACATGTGAGCTGTATTTCTTTTTTTACGTCATACAGCTCCAACACTGTTTCTTTAGTTAGCAACAGCTTACACCGCGTGAAACACTCATCACACTGACGCGACCATTGCCATATGCTTCCTCCTTTGCGTAGAAGCTGGTGAAGCGGATTTAGTTGTCCAGCCAAATTGGGCAAAAATTTTGCATAGAAATTTACTAAGCCCAGAAATGCCCTCAACTGGGTCACATTGCTTGGTTTCGGTGCTTCGAGGATCGCTTTCACTTTGTCCGCTGTGGGATGCAGACCATGTTGGTCTATCTCGTGCCCCAAGTACTGTACTCTTTCTTGAAAGAAAACGCATTTCGCCACATTTACACGGATTCCATGTTTACACAGAGCATTTAGAACTTCCTTCGTTCGACTGTAGCACTCTGTTAAGTTTTTTCCAGCAATAAGTACATCGTCTAAGTAACAGGCTGTGCCAGGTATGCCTTGCAAAACCTGATCCATGACTGCTTGAAACATTGCAGGTGCACTCGCAACGCCGTACGGCAACCGCCGGTATCTAAAGAGACCCATGTGCGTGTTAACCGTCAGAAGTTCTTCGGCATGCTCATCTAACTCCAGCTGTAAATAAGCTTTGGCCAAGTCTAACACAGTGAACACGGTTCCTCCGACCAGGGACGCAAAAATGTCCTCTGGAAGAGGTAAGGGATAGTGATCTACATCAATGGACTTGTTCACACTAACTCTATAGTCCCCACATATCCTTATTTCTTGGCCATTTTTCTTGGGCATGCGGCGTTGCCCAGGTGCTGTGCCGCACCCGGTAAATTACCCCAGCCTTCTCTAGTTCCACCAGTTCTTTTTCGACTTGTTCTCGTAAAGCATACGGTACAGGCCTGGCTTTACAGAAAACTGGAGTTGCATTCTCTTTTGTGCGAATGCTACCCTTGTATCCCTTTATAGCCCCGTACCCTGCTTGAAAAACATCAGCGTACTGTTGTTTTAATGATTCTACACCTTCTAGAGCCTTTATGGGCGCGACTGCTTGTACCTTAAGCGCAACCTCGTGAAGTTTCTGCAGGGCATCAGACAAGTTCACTTTTATCTTTGCGAGCCAGTCACGCCCGAGAAGCACCGGCATGCGCACACCTTCTTCGTACTTGGCAATGACAAGTGGTAGGCGGTGACTTTGCTTCCCGCACCTGACATCGACTTGCGCAACACCCCTTACTCTGATTGCAGTGCCATTGTACACTCCGAGTTTTATGTCCTCACTGTTGTACGATAGGCCAGGAAAGTTTTCTGCAAAGTCTTTTTCAGACATAATTGTAACGGCAGCCCCCGTATCCAGCTCCATCGGTACTTCGTGACCATTTATGATTACTTTTACAACTATGGGAGGCGGGCTGCCTGCTTTGTTCGTTTGGCATATAGTAAGCAAATCCTGCTCTGCTGCCGGTACTTCTACCGCGTGCAGAGCTCGCGTTTTGCACATTTTTGCGACATGACCACGTTTGGAGCACTTAAAACAGGCACTTTTCAAAAATGGGCACCTTGTAGCAGTGTGTTGCCCACCACACCTATGACAAACTACAGCAGTTTCTCGCGTATAGTTTTTTTCAGGTACCTTGCTTGTTGCAGTAGGCTTCCTTTGGTTTCCTTGCCAATAGAGTTCAGCGTTGTTGGCTCCAGCGTTGTCGGACAGCATGTCTTGGGTGTCCTTCTGTGCGGCTTCCATGGCGGTGGCTACCTTGCACACCCGGTCCCAGATGACCTCGTCGTCGGGCAACGCGAGCAGGCGGCACCGGATGGTGTCGCTTCGTAGTCCAGCAATGAGGCGGTCACGTAGCGCTTCTTCTAGAAACGTTCCAAACGAGCATGTCGCGGCGAGCTTCTTCAATTCCACGAGAAACTGCGCAATAGTTTCATTTGACTCTTGGTTCCGTCGGTAGAAGTGGTATCGCTCGGTGACCACGGACCGCTTTGGGGCGTAGTGTTGTTGTAGCGCCTTCTTGGCATCTTCGTACTTCACTTCGGTGGGCGTTTTCGGCAGCAGTAAGCTACGCAGTGTCACGTAGGCCTTCTCTCCTATGATAGTCAGGAAAACTTCAAGCTTCTTTTCGGCGTCTATTCCATTTGCTTTCGCAAATAACTCGAACCTTTCAAGGTAGACGTCGATGTTACCTGAGTCCGGACAGAACTCCGGCAGCTTTCCGAAAGTGGTGGCCATAGCTTCTGCGCCGCTATCCCATCCTCGTCGCCAATGTTGGAATGAAGACGCCGATGTTCGAAAACCGTTTATTGCATGTGATGGCAGGAACACAACTGACATACACAGCCGAGTCGCCGTGCTTTTAACAGGATAACAGCGTCAACAAAGGATGCGCGCGCATGCTCTACGCCTGAACAACAAAAGATAGATAACATCACAGACACGTTTCACGCGATTACAACACACTACACCATAGTTACATTGCTACACGCATCTCATATTAGTGAGTTTTAGTATATCGGAAAGCAGCAAACGCAAAGATTTAGCGTTAACGTTAAGTTACCGTGGAACACACCGCGCATGCGCAGAACCTTAACGTATACGATACCCTTACGTGCCTACGCTATTTTCGGAAGATATCGTTCAACGCTAACGCTCGCAAAGGGACCCGTACGGCTGGCAAGATGGCGGCGTCAGTCGAAGTGAGACCACTCGCTTCAGATCTGTCGTGACATCGGCCTGCATTGTTAAGCTCATTCATTACCCGCTCATGTTCTTGTTTGCCTTAGGTTTGGCTAATTAAGCTTCGCCAGCCGTGTATTGGCGACAATGTGTCGCCGTTTTCAAGATACGCACTCAGTAAGCGGCACACAAGGCTTAAAATGTGAGTGCACTCGCTTTCACGGCCTTCGAGACTGCGCGTGCCGGCGTTCGAAATCTCAGAGGCCATGTCGCTTTGCTCACGTTTACGGTAGTCTCGTCGAGATGGCGGCACTGCCACCGGGGCTTTTTTTTTTTTGTACGTCGGCTGTTTCAAGCTACAACCAATTAAATAAAGCCGAGACGAGTAGTGTGGTACACTACTGTATGTATAATGCTTGAAATGACAGTATTGTTTGGCGAAGTATTCCTTCAGTCACAAAGGCGACTTGGATAAGACAGCCTTCGCAGGCACATGCACAGATGCGCAACCCCTGGGCACTGGAGAAATGTTGCAGAAGCTCCGGGGCACTGATGACAAGTGGAAAGTCCGTCTTCTCAAAGCGGAAATGTCGGCGAAATTTCTCGTATATACGGCATAGCCTCGACGACATGGACTGCCTGCGTAGCTTCTCTGGTTTCCAAAGTATAAAATAAGCGCTCCTATGTCATCGCAACTTCGAAATGACAGGCAGTACGGGTCGGAAAGGAGACTCGATGGCGGCATGTTGAAACGAAGCGATGTTTTTCGGGTCTGCCGACACAGCACTAACAACACACTCACGCGATACTGGCTCAATGATTTTGTGGCGCACTTAGGGATTTAATAAGAGTTGTTTTGAGGTGTAGTTGTCGCCGTACATGCCTTTGCGTTAGCTTTACCGTTTCGCTCTCTTCCGCTATACTAAAAGTCTAGTTTGTGCCGCCAAGTGCACCCAGCTTTACCGTAACGTTAACCTTAACGCTAAATCTTTACGTTTGCTGCTTTCCGATGTACTAAAACTCACTATTTAGTGGCTTGGACGATGCGTGCGGGAACCATCGACTGAGCGAAGAAGTGGAAGAACGGATTTGGCTCGGGCTGTGAGCAGAACCGGTCAGCGCTGCAAATATAGCTAGCACGTAGTGTCAAGTCTCAATGTCTCGTTGTTCGTGCAGCAATATGCTTTGTCCGTTGTAATATGGAAATATATGTGTAGGTATCTTCTGTACCCAACATAACGCTCATCCCTAGACGGTAGCTAGCATCGCGCTGCTAAGCCCGAGGAGGCGGGTCCCATTCCTGGCCGTGTCCGACCCATTTCGATGTGGGCGAAATGCACTTATAGCTTTGTACTTAGGTCTGACTGTACGTGAAAGTAGGCAATGCAATCAAAATTAACATGCAGCCGCTGGTATCAAAAGTCACACCTGCATAGTTCTTCCACGCTAAACTTCGCAAAATAATTCCTTGCTCTCGCTTCAAAAGAGCTCAAGAACAGCCAGGCTTCAAATACATGAAACTGTTTCCATAGGTGCGGCATATATGAACAGTAAGAATCGACGCACCGATATATACTGAATCCGGCTGTAAGCATGTACAAAATTTAATTAGCCGCTTTTTTAAGGCAGTGCTCCCCACTGATTCAAACTTTTCTCTTGAATCAGCGTTTTATTCAATGCCAGGTGGCCGCGAAGCGTTGGAGCATTCAAGGAAACACCAATGTTTGCGACAGATGACATGCTGATATGCTGCACGAATGCGATCTGTTTACCACCGACTCATACTGTCCGCGGATGTGTGTGCTGGCTGAGCTCATTAAGCTGAACAGAGTTATACGCTTCGTACTTTGTTGTGCAATATTTTTCTTGCCATTACAAGAAAGGTTGCAGCATCCACTCTTTTTAGCCATTGCAGATTCAGAACAGAATCAGTGCAGATGCGCAGATTCAGCCCTGTAACGAGAGGCGCAGTTAAACATAATCCTATGATATCCTCCCATATACATGATCAACAACCTGAACAGGATAGGTTGGCGAGCCAGTTGGTATAGCACGGTGAAATACGCTTAGAGCACAAAGGATAGGACAGCAGCTGTGTGTGCTTTACTGCTGTCCCACGTTGTCTTAAGTGCTCTAAGTGTATTTGAACAGCAACCCGAGTTGGGCCTGCCTCAATTAATTTTCGTAAAAGGTGTCCAGCAAGCCTTGTAATATCCAAGGCCTTTGTGGCACCTTCCACAACAATATCAACAAGATGGACCAAGGCCGGGTCTGCGCTGCCGATATTTTAGGGGCAAAGCTCCTCTTAGCCTAACCTTGTCCTGTGTCAGGTGTCAGGCGTAACCGGCGTGCCGGGAGGCACGCGCTCGCCCTCGGCGCGTGCCTCTCTCTCTCTCTCTCTCTCTCTCTCTCTCTCTCTCTCTCTCTCTC